>AWOL01S0000140.1:113508-132837 GCA_000715115.1 Nicotiana otophora | reverse complement strand
ATTCATTGAATATGCAGTTGTTCTTGTTATGATTATATATCTTAATTACTAGATTTATATCTACCTGCTTAATTAGAATCAATTACTTCATGATTCACTAGTATTGTTACTTGATTCATATGTGCCTTAATTGAAACTGTTATCTCTTTTATAGCCATGCTATCTTTTCATAACTGCTTATCTTTATTTGAAAATTATATTATTTCATCCTATAATTGTTCTGTCTTAATTGAGGTTATGATTATTTTTCCGCTGTTTATCCTTAATTGAACTGTTGAATATCCTTCGTAATTTTCTCAACCTTAAAAGATTTTTAGATATCCTATATCTTAGTCGACTTATTTTATTTGCATTATTTGATTCGTGTTAGCTTCCCTATTGTTGAAGTGTATATTGTGGGATCGTTCCTACACATTAGTTTTCCCCTTTTGTTAAGTTGTTCTCTTTACGCCTAGCATTCTTTACTGTGGTTATTCCTTATGAATTGGTTCTACTGTTTCTTTGTGAATGAAAGTTCTTGAGTTGATTTACTTGTCGTACTTTGTATTATTGTCATTGTTGCTGTTGTACTTATTGTGGTGATGCACGAGGTTTCTACCATGCAGTTGTTATTATTGTGATGCACGAGGTTTCTGCCGTGTGGTTGTTACCATTGATATTTGCACATGCGGCGTGACAAGGCGGGATATGTGTGTGTGTATATATATATATATATATATATGGGTTGCGCATGTGGCGAGACAAGGTAGGAATATTATTATGCACGTGTGGCGAGATAAGGCGGGCATTTATGTTACTATTGCACACGTGTCGAGACAAGGTGGGCTGTGTCAGGGATTGATTTGTGATGATTTGTGGCCTGGGGGCATTCTTGTTGTTGATATTTGCGAAGTGGTATACGTACCTGTGTGAGCTTTATCTTGTGAAAACTGTGAGAAAATATTCTACGTGCTGTCCGTTCTTTTTTCCTTATGCTTATTTGCTAATATGGACTATGGTAGGACACCTGCATAAGCATACGCGTAGTTAAGCACTCTTATCGGATAAGAGGTGTTCTTGATATTGTTGAGCGTAGATGTTCACCCTGCTTTACTTGTCTTCTATGTGAGAATGGCTCTATTGGCATGTGAGTCGTCAGTGCGGTTATGAGGTGTTATGAGGGCACAGGATGCCAAGTGTTAGGGTTCAGGTATTGAGACCCGTGAGTTGTGAATTGTCCGAGGTTTGGTACCTCTTGGAGTTGTTGGCTAAAACCTAATGTAAACACGGTTGTAGTTGCTGAGTTATTACATTTCCTTGTTGTTTTTGTGATTCCGAATTTAGGTTGGGTTCCATTTATTTTTCTGTGTCATTTTCATGATATTTCACTCACAGTGGTTGTTTCCTTCCTTGTTGTCATTACTGTACTGTGAGCCATATTGCATAGTCTTTATGTAGACATCATGCTTCTGCTGCTCATATACGTGTACCTGTTTGGTTTATTAGACCAGTAAGTGTCTTGACTGTTCCTTGTCACTACTCCACCGAGGTTAGTATTGATACTTACTGGGCACCGCTGTGGTGTGCTCATTCTACTGTTCTGCACATTGTTTTGTGAAGATCCAAGTAATTGTCCGTTAGCTAGCTGTGTGGACTGTTGCTGTGGAGACTCAAGGTAAACCTGCAGCTGCATTCACAGATTTCGGAGTCACCTTCAACTTTTCATTTTGCACTATTTATTCTTATTTCTGGACAATTGTATTTAAAAGTTTTCTAGCAAATACTCTGTAGAGCTTATGACTTGTATTACCGGTTTTGTGAATTGTAAGAGATTCTATTTAAATAATATTGTTATTTTAATTATTGTTAGGCTTACCTAGTCCTTAAGACTAGGTGCCATCACGATACCCAAACGGAGGGAAAATTGGGTCGTGACAACTAACCTCTAGGCTAAAAGCAATGACGAGCTCCGCAGGTACAATCCAGTATAAATAATGGTATAAAAATATAGGCATGCTTTCAAGTTTAGTAGTTAAACTCAGTACAAGTGAAATAGATCAATATTCCATGATATGAGGTATATGAAATCTCAGTAGAAAGACCTCATGTAAATACTGGTCACAAATTATCCGGTCACTCGGTACTGTTTATGGCCAATCCATCCCAGGGGTGCTCCAACCTGTATTTAAATACACATCGACTGACAGTCAGTCACCTAGTACTGTATAAGATCAATCCAGCCCTGGGATAATTTATCCCCAAATATAACTGATACAGACAAGATCTATGTCCAGGTAAACTCATTACAATACAAATAAGTAAGGCACGTCCATGCCCTGGGAATTCCATCCCGAATATATATAATCATCTACGCTCATTGGGGGTGTATAGACTCCGGAGGGGATGCTTCAGCCCAAACGCTATATAAAGCCAATATGGCCTACTGCAGGCGGGCAGTCCCGATTCGTGTAATAATAAAGCCTATAAGGCCTGCTGCAGGCGGGCAACCCCGATCCATAAAATAGTAAAGTCTATAAGGCATGCTACATGCGGGCAGCCCCGATCCATATAATAATAATGTATAAAGCCATTATGGCATGTTGCGTCGCGCTGCTCAATCCCATAAATATCCTCACAATGGACAAATATTACTGAGTGTGAAATGTATATTTTTAAACAATTTATTCAATAGCAACACAATCCCATGTGTCCCAAAATATTGGCACGTAGCCTAAACATGATCTTTAACAGGAGCCTCAGCTCAATTTCTCTAATACGTGGAGAACGTTCGGATAATAACATGATTCATTAATCTTACAACTGCACATGATTTATTCAAGACACAATTTATATGGTGCACATCCACATGCTCGTCACCTATCGTGTGTCACCTTCAAACAATTTATATCATACCAAATTCGGGGATTCATACCCTCAGAACCAAGTATAGAAGTGTTACTTACCTCAAACCGTGTAATTCTTTACTCTGGTATGCCTTTGCCTCGTGAATTGGCCTCCAAACGCCTCGAATCTAGACATAATTAAATTGATTCAGTCAATAAAAATTTTCAGAATTAATTCCATAAGCAAATATTAATTTTCCATAAAAATCCGAACTTTAGCTCAAAAATCGCTCGTGGGGCCCATATCTCGGAATCCGACAAAAGTTATAAAATTCGATAGCTCATTCAACCACGAGTCTAACCATACTAATTTTACTTAATTCCGACATCAACTCGACCCTCAAATCTTCAAATTAAACCAAGCGGGTTTTCTAATCTTTCCAACTTAATTCACCCATTAACTGTTAAAAACAACCATGGATTTGGGTAATTTGACCAATAATGAGTTAAGAACACTTACCCCATTGTTTCGCTTGAAAATCTCCCAAAAATCGCCTCTTCCCGAGCTCCAATCCGTCAAAAATAGAAAATGGAAACTTAAACTTTATGTCCAGACCTCTCTTCTTCGCGAACGCGACAGGTCCCTCGCGTTTGCGAAGCACAAAATCGTGTTGCCCAACATTTGCTCTTCGCGAATGCGAGACACTGCTCGCGAACGCGATGCTTTACGGAGCTCTTCTTCGCGAACGCGAAGGCAAAAATCCATGCCAACTATTTTTCTCTTCGCGAACGCGAAGAGTAAATCTTGCCTGCCTCAAATTCCCCTTCGCGAACACGAGGGCATACTCGTGAACGCGAAGAAGAAAACCAGAAAAACACACCAGTACTCTTCAGCCAACATGCCAAGTCCAAAAATGATTTGTTAACCTCCCGGAACTCACCCGAGCCCCCCCGGAACTCAACCAAACATACCGTCAAGTCCTAAAATATCATATGAACTTACTCAAATCACCTCAAACAACGCTAAAATCGCAAATCCTACCCCAATTCAAGCCTAATGAACTTTGAAATTTTAAGTTTCCACAAACGACGCCGGAACCTATCAAACCACGTCCGATTAACCTCAAATTTTGCACACAAGTCATAAATGACATAACAGAGGTATTCCAATTTTCAGAATCGAATTCCGACCCCGATATCAAAACGTCAACTCCCCGGTCAAACTTTTCAAAAATTTAACTTTCGGTATTTCAAGCCAAATTTCACTACGGACCTCCAATTAATTTTTCGAACACGCTCCTAAGTCCAAAATCACCCTACGGAGCTATTGAAATAATAAAAATACAAATCCGAGGCCGTTTAAACTTAAATCCATATCCGGTCAACTTTTCTAACTTAAAATTTTTAATTATGAAACTAAGAGTCTCGTCTCATTTCACTCTGAATTCCTTCTGGACCCGAACCAACTAACCCGATAAGTCATAAATCAATTGTAAGGCATAAATTTAGCAGTAAATTAAAGAACAGTATTATAATACTCAAAACGACCGGCCGGATCGTTACAAAACTGAACCGTCATGTTTTCATCACTATTTGCTTTTACTTCTTATTGTTACAAGTTTCAGGAAAGAAAAAGAATGAGTTTGTCTATCCCTCTTTCTTCTTAGACCTTTGCCGCTATTTTCTCTTCTATTTTATCTATTTCTCATTTTCTGATTATGAATAATAGTGACCTCTAATTATAATCACTAATGAATATTTTTTTATTGCAAAATGGATTACTTTATCCTCTCTAATTAAGGGATTGTTCCTTGAGAACTTTGTCATTATAAGACTACGAAAAATATGCGGTACTTTTATTTCAAATTTTTATTTTATTTTCCTCATATTTTTTATTTAAAATT
The DNA here is from genome assembly GCA_000715115.1 of Nicotiana otophora. Classification (NCBI taxonomy): domain Eukaryota; kingdom Viridiplantae; phylum Streptophyta; class Magnoliopsida; order Solanales; family Solanaceae; genus Nicotiana; species Nicotiana otophora. The sequence continues at coordinate 128,111 of AWOL01S0000140.1, read as the reverse complement.
ATTCTCCTGTGTATGTCTTACATTATGTATTTGTTATTTATTTTTTTCAACTATAAAATTCTCTTCATTCAATATCAATTATATTTGCTAAAAAATGTATTTTAGCAACTAAATACAGAAGTAGAAAGATAAATGGATAAATGGAAGCTCCTAAAATCTAAATACAGATGTAGAAAGATGACGGTAAGGATCAATTACAAATAAATAAAACGCTTCCATGCTTCGTCTTAACAGGCATATAACAATTTCCACAAATGATCTAATGAAATCCAATGACCAGGGATCTAAAAACGTTATTTCTTTTAACTTTTAAACTGTAAAGGGCATTATGTACAAATATCACTGGTAGAATAGACAAGATTTTTTATCCAAATTAAACTAGCGTTTGGCCATACATTCCCAAATGTATTTAAAAACATCTGATTTGGGTGAAGTTTGGTTTGAAGATAAAAATCTGTTTGGACATAATTTTTCAAAACATATTTCACTTTTCTTTTTTGAAAAAAATATGAAATGTGGCTTATACCCAAACATGGGCGGAAGGGGGTTCACCCGAACCCCCTTGGCCGAAAAATTAAATTGTATATATAAGGCAAAATCTGATTTTCACCTCTATATATTATGTTTTGAATCTCTTTGACACAACCCAAAAACATAACTTAGTGGTCAAGGGGATTCAAAACATTTGTAAAGTCATTGGTTCAATTCCCATTAGGTACAATCGTTTTTAACTTTTTTCTTTTTAAACCCCCTCAATAGAAATCCTGCCTCCTTCATTGTACCCATAAGTTCTAAAAACTATCAAAAATACCCAACAATACCAAACAAACAAACTTGCTAATCCTATATATGCAGAACCTTCATCGATGTTATTCATTATCATTATCACAAACCATAGTCCTGAACATAGGTAAATTTGGAACAAAATTATTATTTTTGTAATGAACTACATAATACAATATCCTAAAATCATAACATGATATTTTATTATCAACTGCTAATAACATAATTATTAGCCACTATAATTCGTCAAATTGTAATAATATTACAAGATCCATCAGTCCAAAAGAAAATGATAGTAATTAACTGGTGGTTAGTTTGGTCATAATAGATGGTAGACTTTTTTTATAAAATATAAAAGTTTGGGATAAGTTTTGAAATTTTTAAAAATAAAACAATGATATTTTGGGCCAAAAACAGGTCTAGAACTAGTTTTGGGATTTAAAATTTTTGTTTCCAAAATATGCCAAAACATATATATAAAATCTATAAGCAAACATATTTTGCCAAAGAAAATTTGAGAATAATTTGGCAAAATCTATGGACAAACGAGGGCTAAGTGATTCAAGTTTGAGATTTGAGAACTAAAAATATTTCGGTAAAATTTTTTCCCTTGAATGGGCACATTACATAGCACTAATTAGAATTAGTTAGTCTGTGATGACTCGAGAGGTCATCTTTAAATTTAACATTTAATTCTGTGCTCCGAAATCTCGAATAGAACCATTCAGTATTTCTCGACTTACGTGCGCAATCCGTATAGTTTTCGAAAAGCTTTTGTGTGAAAAAATGATTAAAATGTGAAATAGTGCTTCAAAACTCATTTCAGTTCACTTCGGCTAACGTTTTGAGAAAATGAACCCGGATCAGCATTCTAGCGATCCCGGTGGGACCGTATCGTGATTTGGGACTTGGGAGTATGCCCGAAATTAAATTCGAAAGTGTCTAGCTCGAATTATCGCCATTTGACGGAAACTAAAAATTACAAGGTTTAAAGAATTCCTAAATTGTCTATAATTGGAGTTTGGTTGATACCGGGTCCCGATTTGGATTCCGAGAGTTGATCAGCTTCGTAACAATATTTTTGACTTGTGTACAAAATTTGAAGTTATTCCGAGGTGCGTAGGCACGCTTTCCGTTAGTGTTTGAAAAACAATAAAAGGTTTGATTTTATAAAGCTTGAATTTCTAAAGTTTGAATACAGATTTGACTTTCGTCTAAACGACTTCGAAATAGTATTTTGAGGATTCCAATAACTTTGTATGGTAAATTTGAACTTAGGCGTATGTCCGGATTTGGATTTGAAAGTCCGTAGGACAATTCAGCGCATTTTGGCAAAATATTGGAAAGTTGAGGTTTTGAAATATTTATAAGTTTGACCAAGAGTTGACTTTGATGATATCAGGTTCAGATTATGGTTCCGAAAATTTCAATAGCTTTGTTATGTCATTTGGGACTTTACGCAAAATTTAAGTTCATTCCGAATTGATTTGACATATTTCGGTGCGAGTTATAGAATTAAAAATTTCATAAACTCATAAGTCTGAATGTACGCGCGATTTGTAGTTTCGTCATTGTTATGTGTGATTTGAGACCTCGAGCAGGTCCGTAATATATTTTGAGACTTGTTGGTATGTCCGTACGGGATCCCGAGTGGCTCGGGTGAGTTTCAAGCCATTTCTAGGTCATTTTTAACTACTTGAATTTGGCTACAACAGTGTGCATCGCAGAAATTTCTACTGCACAGGGTTGAATTTGGAAGCTTATATCTCATAATCTGTAAGGAATTTCGAGATGATCTAAATATGACAATTGTAGCCCTTTGGATCTAGTTTCCAGAAATATAAAACATTCATCATTTGGATATTTATACAGAAAGTTATAATCGATTTACCAAAGACTAGTACTGCAGTTGTTTGTCTAGCAATGTGCATTGTGAGAAATTTCTACTGCACACAGCTTACTTTGGAAGCTTATATCTCGCAATCTACAAGGGTTTTGGAGATGATCAAAACATGAAAGTTGTATCTCTTTGAACCTAGTTTTCAGAATGGTAAAGCATTCATCATTTGGACATTTATACAGAAAGTTATGATCGATTTACTGAAGGCAGTACTGCAAATATTTTCTTGGATATAATGATACGAGTCGCATTTCACACACGCGACATGCCTGGACAGAATGTATAAGTCCGGAGTCCGACATTTTTATTCATTTTTAGAGTTTTAGACCTCATTTTGGGCGGTTTCAGAGAAACTTTTCACGAGTTTGAGTTGGTAAGTATTCTTTATCCGAAATTAGTTATATTTCTTGATTTTATGCTTATTTACACCATTAATTAGTGAATTGAATGGAAGAAAATGGGGTTTTTGTGATGACCCAAAAATGTCATCTTTAAATTTATAATTAATTATGTATTCTAAGACCTCGAAAAGTATAATTTATTATTCCTCGACTTGCGTGCGTAATCCGTAAAGATTTCTGAAAAGTTTTTATGTGAAAAATGGATTGAAAGTGAATTAGAGCTTTAACACTCAATTGTGTTGACTTTGATCAACATTTTTAGCAAACGGACTCAAATCAATATTTTGACAGTTCCGTTAGGTCCCTATCGTGATTTGGGACTCAGGCGTATGACTGGAATCAAATTCCGAGGTCCCTAGCCCGAGATATGGAATTCTGATAAAAAATTTAAAAGTTTAAGTTCAAATAGTGATCGGATTCTAATTATGTGCAAACAACCCCAGAATAGAATTTTGATGATTCCAACAGCTCCGTATGTTGATTTTGGACTTAGGAGCGTGATCGGAATTTTATTTGGAAGTCCGTAGTGAAATTAGTCTTGAAATGGCTAAAATATGAATTTAAAATTTGGAAATTTGACCGGAGAGTTGACTTTTTTATATCGGGGTCGGAATCCAGTTCTGAAAATCTTCACAGCTCCGTTATGTCATGTATGACTTGTGTGCAAAATTTGAGGTCAATCGGACTTGATTTGATAGGTTCCGTCATCGAATGTAGAAGTTGAAAATTCTTAGTTTCATTAAGCTTGAATTGGAGTATAATTCGTGATTTTAGCATTTTTTGATCTGATTTAGAGGTTCGACCAGGTTCGTATGATGTTTTAGGATTTGTTGGTATATTTGGTTGAGGTCCCGAGGGCCTCGGGTGAGTTTTAGATGGTTAACGGATCAAAAGTTGGACTTAAAAAGCTTCTGCAATTTTTCCTCTTCTGTTGGGCATTCTGGGCTGACATCGAGCCCAGGCATCGAGCCCAGATATCGAGCCCAGGCATCGAGCCCAGGTATTGAGCCCAGATATCGAGCCAGAGTTGACGAGGCTCAGGNTTGATTTTGGACTTAGGAGCGCGATCGAAATTTTATTTGGAAGTCCGTAGTGAAATTAGGCTTGAAATGGCTAAAATATGAATTTAAAGTTTGGAAGTTTGACCGGGGAGTTGACTTTTTGATACAGGGGTCGGAATCCAGTTCTGAAAATCTTCACAGCTCCGTTATGTCATGTATGACTTGTGTGCAAAATTTGAGGTCAATCGGACTTGATTTGATAGGTTCCGTCATCGAATGTAGAAGTTGAAAATTCTTAGTTTCATTAAGCTTGAATTGGAGTATAATTCGTGATTTTAGCATTTTTTGATCNTCGTGGTTTTAGCGCTGTTTGATGTGATTTAGAGGTTCAACCAGGTTTGTATGATGTTTTAGGATTTGTTGGTATATTTGGTTGAGGTCCCGAGGGCCTCGGGTGAGTTTCAGATGGTTAACGGATCAAAAGTTGGACTTAAAAAGCTTCTGCAATTTTTCCTCTTCTGTTGGGCATTCTGGGCTGACATCGAGCCCAGGCATCGAGCCCAGATATCGAGCCCAGGCATCGAGCCCAGGTATTGAGCCCAGATATCGAGCCAGAGTTGACGAGGCTCAGGCTCGAGCTTGTGTATCGAAGCCATGATCGAAGGCCCATCTCGAGGGCCATGATCGAAGGCAAAGTTCGAGGGACAGGATCGGGACCCAAGATCGAGGGTCACAATCTAAGGCTCAAGCTCGATGCCATGATCGAGGCTATGATCGAAGGACCGGACTCGATGCCATAATCGAGTCCATGATCCGAGGTCCCAGCTCGATCATGTGATCGAAGCCACGGTCGAGGCCTGATCGAGGGCCAGTTCGAGGCCCAGTTCCGAAGTGCTGGGCAGTGTTATAAAAAGAGGGCATTCGTCCCATTCGCCATTTTTAACAAATTGGAGCTGGAGCAGAGGCGATTTTGGCAGATTGTCAAGGAAAGACAATTGGGGTAAGTGATTCCAACTCGGATTTGGTCTATATACACAAATATATCATTGTTTTCACCATTTAATTAGTGTTTTGAGATTTAAATTTGGAAAAATTTAGAAATCTCATAGAAGCGAAATTTTGAGATTTCGGTATCGATTCAGAGTCGGATTTGAGTGAAACTGGTATGGTTGGACTCGTAATTGAATGGGTTGTCGGATTTCATAACTTTCGCCGTATTCTGAGATGTGGGCCCCACGGACGAATATTTAATTAATTTCAGGATTTGTATTAAAATTGTAGTATTTTCTTATAGAATTGATTCCTATAATTTTTAGTGATTATATCGAATTAGTTTTGGCTAGATTCGAGCCGGACAGGGTTGGATAATCGTGGAAAAGGCCTTCTAGTGGGTTAAATTGGAGTTAGACAAGGTAAGTCTCTTTGTCTAATCTTGTGAGGGGGAAAGTACCTCATAGGTGATTAAAATTAAATAATTATTTCTAATTGTGGGGGGCTACGTACACATGAGGTGACGAGAGTCCGTGCGTAGCTACTATTAATGCTAAAGTCCGGGTAGTTTAGGACTCAAAGCATGCATTACTTGTGTAAATTGTATTCTTTGATTAAGTAGTATTAATTGATATATATATAGATATGAATATATTGTGAATTTTTAGATAAAGATATAAAAGGATGAAAACCTCATATGCTTAAATTTTCTGTTTAAATTAATTAACTGTTTAAAGAAATTGTTCATCCCCCCGAATTTATCTTATAATGAATATACTCTCCTTCCGGAGGTACATAAGAAAATGTCCTCCTTTTCTGTGGAGCGGGCCGAACACCTCGGCAGGATAGATGCATCTATAGATCGTGCCGCACGTCCCTCGGCAGTGTACACGACACTCTGGATCGGGCCGTACGTCCTCGGCAGAAATCGTGCTTAATAATAATAATTACACGATGCTTTAATAATTTATTTCAGCTTGAGAAGCTAATTAATAAATTGAAAAATCCTTGGAATGTAATGAATTATTATTCTTGCTTGTTAAGGAATTAACTGTTACTCCTGCAAATGAGACTTAATTGATAAATTGGAATTTATTTGAATCGAAGGAATTTAATTAATATATTGAGAATTGATTTGAAGGAATTTGATTATTTCTGCTGATTAAATAAATTATTATAAATTCTGTAAATCATGCTGATTTAAATATCCTAGTTTTATTTCAGTTATTACTATTGACCCATAGTGAGTGTCAAAGTCGGCCATCTCGTCTCTACCACTTCGAGATTAGGCTTGATACTTACTGGGTACACGTTGTTTACGTACTCATACTACACTTGCTGCGCTTTTTGTGCAGGATCTGAGACAGGTACTAGTGGAGGACCTATCATCCCATATCCACGTCATCCCGAGGCATAGTGGTGAGCTGCCTTTCTGAGCCGTTCTGCAGCTACCGGTGTCTCTTTTTATATTTACATTTTGTCTATTTCATTTTAGACAGTATTTGGAGTTTTGTATCATCTACTAGATGCTCATGCACTTGTGACACCAGGTCTTGGCACACACATTGGTAGAGATTTGGGATTTCTTGGTTTTAAATTTTATCAATGTATGCTTAATTTATTAGTTGGCTTGCCTAGCTATAGTGTTGGGCGCCATCACGATCTGCAGGTGAAATTGGGTCGTGACAGTTTTTGTACAATCTTCCAAAAATGAAAAATGAAGATTTGAAAGGAGATCCGATGTCGGAATTCGATAATTTTTGTATGGTTGAACTCGTATCAGAACGGGTGTTCAGATTCGATGAAATTTTGTCTGGTTTCGAGATGTGGGCCCTACATTGACTTTTGGTTGGCTTTTTCGAAAATGCCTTAAATTATGTCTTTTTCGAATTATGAATGATTTTTAAAACTCCAATTGAATTGTTGATAAATAAATTGCTAGGTTTGATTGGTTTGGAGACTAATTCGAAAGGAAAAGTCGTGGTTGAGTGATCACTTGAATTGCGAAGCAAGGTAAGTATCGTGGTTAACCTTGACTTGAGGGAATATAACCCTTGAACTATGTGTTATGTGAATTTCATATGTAGCGACGTATAGACGAGGTGACGAGTGTCTATACGTCGTCAAATTGCTTGTTTCCATGTTTTTACGTATTTTACCAATTGCCTTATTTCATGAATAATTGTTATATTAATTGATTTTCTTATTTTTATTGCCTACTATTATACCTTGATTTCATGCCCTAATTGCTACCTGCTTATCTGACTTTTGTGTCATAATTGTTACTTGACATTTAGCATTTTATATATTAAATTGCCTATCTTCTCCATGATTCTACATTTATTTATTACCTGTCCCTATTTGTTTCCTACATTATTTATAATTGTCGTAAACTGTAATGACCCGGCTGGTCGTTTGAGTATTATAACCATATTTTTCCATTTACTGCTCAATTTATGCTTTACAGTTGTTTCATAACTTACCGGGTTAGTTGGTTCGGGTCCGGAAAAATGAGACACTTATTCTCAAAATCGAAAATTTAAGTTAGAAAAATTGACCGGATGCAGACTTATGTGTAAACGACCTCGGATTCAAATTCTGATTATTCGAATAGCTCCGTATGGTGATTTTGGACTTAGGAGCGTGTCCGGAAATTATTTGGAGGTCCGTAGTGGAATTAGGCTTAAAATGGCAAAAGTTGAATTTTTGGGAAGTTTGACCGGGGGGTTGACTTTTTGATATCGGAGTCGAAATCCGATTCTGACAATTTTAATAGGTATGTTATGTCATTTATGACTTGTGTGCAAAATGTGAGGTTAATAGGACGTGATTTGATAGGTTCCTGCGTCGTTTGTGGAAACTTGAAATTTCAAAGTTCATTAGGCTTGAATTGGGGTATGATTCGTGGTTTTAGCATTGTTGGATGTGATTTGAAGACTCGACTAATTTCGTACGATGGTTTTAGGACTTGTTGGTATATTTGGTTGAGCTCCCGAGGGGCTGGGGCATGTTTCGGATGGTATTCAGATTATTTTCCTTCATTTTGGCACTGCTGTAGCTGCTGTTTGCTAGTGTTTCAAACCTTCTTCGTGATCGCGAAGATTGGGACGCGATCGCGTAGGCTTAGTTAAGGCAATGTTGATTTTGTTCTTCACAATCGCGTGAGGTCAACCGCGATCGCGTAGGTTAGGCTATTCTGTGCTATGCGAATGCGTGGAAGACGTCGCGATCGCGTAGGGGAAACTTGAGAGGAAGCTGGGCTACACGTTTGCTCTATGCAATCGCGTGAAGAGGGATGCGATCGCGTAGAGCTGGAATCTTAGTGCATCGAGATCGCGTGTGATTGTTCGCGATCGCGTAGGGTTAAACCTGGGCAGTGGAAAACTATTCTTCGCGATCGCGTGTGATTGTTCGCGATCGCGTAGAGCAAACGACTGGGCAGAGAGTTTAAGTTCTGAAAATGGGACGTCGTCCCATTTTTTATTTTTGACTGATTGGAGCTCGGGAAGAGGCGATGTTTGGGAGGTTTTCAAGGAAAATAACAGGGTAAGTATTCTTAACTCAATATTGGTTAAATTATCCGAATCCATGGTTTTTTTTTATCATTTATTGGGTGAATCAAGTTGGAATATTTAGAAAACCCTCTTGGTTTAAATTGAAGATTTCAGGGTCGAGTTGAGGTCGGATTTTAGTAAAATTGGTATGGTTAGACTCGTGGTAGAATGGGCTTTCAGATTTTGTAACTTTTGTCAGTGTAACGACCCGACTGGTCGTTTTGAGTGCATTAGACCCGATACCCTATTTCCCCCGTACCTTTTTATGCTTATGTGACTTGCCGGGAAGTTTTGTTTTTGGTTTCAGAGTGTTTTGGGACATTTAGTCCCTAAAACGGGAGCTTAAGTCTTAGGTTTTTGATTGTAGTTGGAACTGTGTGAAGACAACTCTGGAATGAAGTTTCGTCAATTCTGTTAGCTTTGTTGGGTGATTTTGGACTTAGGAGCGTGTCTGAATTATGTTTTGGAGGTCTGTAGCTTATTTAGGCTCGAAATGGCGAAAGTCAAATTTTTTAGAGATTTGAACAAGTAGTGGAAATTTTGATATCGGGGTCAGATTCCGAATCCGGGATTTGGAGTATGCCCGTAATGTTAATTATGACTTGTGTGCAAAATTTGAGGTCAATCAGACGTGATTTGATAGGTTTCAGCATCATTTGTAGAATCTGGAAATTTCAAAGTTCTTTAGGCTTGCATTTGGGTGTAATCCATATTTTTGATGGTATTTGAGGTAGTTTGAGGATTCGACTAAGTTCGTATCGGGTAATAGGACTTGTTGATATGTTTGGTTAAGGTCCCGAGGGCGTCGGGGTGATTTCGGGTGGTTAGCAGCTTGATTGGAGTGAGGAATTTGCAGCTGAGGTGCTGCTGCTTCTAGTGTAGCCGCACCTGCAGAGTGGGAACCGTAGGTGCGAGCCCGCAGAAGCGAAGGAGGAGCTGCAGATGTGGCCAAGAAGGAGCTGGGCAGGAACCAGAGGGGCGAAGATTTTCCCGCACCTGTGAGAGTCGCAGATGCGGGCAGCTGGGCGCGGAGCCTGTGATTCTAAGTGGAATCCACACCTGCGATGGTATTTCTGCAGGTTCTGCATCGCAGATGCAACAGAGAGTCCGCAGGTGCGAGATTTCTGGACAGAACACTTAAATGCAAAGGTTCGCGATCTTTGCTCATTTTCAACATTTTGAGCTCGGGTTTGGCGATTTCTTGAGAGAAATTTTGACGGGTTTCTTGAGGTAAGTTCCTTGTGATTATTTTCGATCAATAATCTTGCTTCCCCGTTTATTTTTCCACCTAGTTAGTGTGTATTTAAGGTGGAATTTGGGAGTTTGAGACTAGTGATTTGGAACGTTTGATTTGTGGATTTGAAAGACCATTTGGTGTCGGATTTTAGTAAATTTGATATGATTAGACTCGCGAGTGAATGCGTGTTCATATTTTGTGACTTTTACCTGATTCTAAGACGTGGGCTCGGGTCGACGTTCTAGGGCGAATTTCGAATTTTTTATTAAAATATTGATTTCATTAATTAGATGAATCTATTATGGTTGTATTCATGATATGCAATTGTGTTTGGATAGATTTGGGCCATTCAGAGTCGGACAATCGAGAAAAGGGCATTCTTACGGATTGATTGAGCTTGACTCGAGGTAAGTGGCTTGCCTAACCTTGTGTGGGGGAAATCCCCATAGGATTTGGTACTATTTGATATGAGAGCGCCGTGTACGTGAGGTGACGAGTACATACACAGGCTAAGTTTTGTAAAGGGAAACCCGATTTCTACTAAGTAATAACCTGATTTTCCTTCTTAATTGAGTTTTTTCAACATGTGTAGTATCCTGCTAGACTAAAATAGCATGCCTACTTTCCTTAGATGTTTATCTGAATTCCGTGCAGCATGTTTAGTGGATTTGCATGTTCTTCCTTGACTTGTACTTAGTCTAATTTGTAAGATTTCATGTTGTAGTTGTCGAGTTCTATTGTTTGAGCTGCATATTTACTTTGGGACTACGGAACTGTATTCCGGGAGATCCCCCTATCTTGCATATTTACTTTGGGACTACAGAACGGTATTCCGGGAAATCCCCCTGTCTTGCATATTTACTTTGGGACTACGGAACGGTATTCCGGGAGATCCCCCTGAACATTTACGATTGGGACTACGAGACGGTTTCTCGGGAGATCCCCTGTTGTATTTCTGTGTACTGAGCTGTTACCTTCTATGAATTCTTTCTTGTTAAATCTCAGTCTATATTTTACTACGATATTTCATTCTTGCCTTGCTTTATTAGTATTTATACCAGCAGGGTCCTGACCTGACGTCGTCACTACTCGACCGAGGTTAGGTTTACAACTTACTGGGTACTGATTGTGGTGTACTCATGCTACTCTTCTGCACATGTTTACGTGTGCAGATCCAGGTTTTCCTTATCAGCCACACTATCAGTGAGCCGGGACAATTTTGGGGACTTTAAGGTATATTTGCCGCGTCCGCAGACCTTGGAGTCCCTTTCCACTCTTTCCCATGTCCACTATATTCTGTATTTATCTTTTGTTAGACTCTAATGTATAGAGACTCTAGATTTTCCTTCTGGAGTTTGTAATTCATGATGTTTCGGGTTTTGGGATTTTTTGTGTATTTTTGAATAGTTGGTTATTGTATATGCCAAGCATGGTACCCAGTTATGTTTCTATTGCTACAGTTAGTTGTTAAATTTACGTTTTTATTTCATTATTTCGCAAAATGCTAGGCTTACCTAGTCGTAGAGACTAGGTGCCGTCACGACGTCATAAGGAGAGGAAATTTAGGTCGTGACAAGTTGGTATCATAGCTCTATGTTCATAGGTGTCATGAGTCATAAGCCAGTTTATTAGAGTATCGTGGATCGGTACAGAGACATCTGTACTTATCTTCGGGAGGCTATGGAACTATTAGTGAAATTTCACTACTTTGATTCCTTGTCGTGCAAAACTTGTTGACTTCCAAAATTTAAAAATTCGGTATTCTATTCTCTCACAGATGGTGAGGACACGTACAAGCGGAAGGCCGAGGATGTCCATGTGGTGCAGCTAGAGCAGCCGCACGAGCTGCTACAGAGGAACCCCTAGTATCTCCAGCTGGAGGGCAGGCACCTAAGGTACCTATTTTTGCACCAGCCCTCTAGGAGACTCTAGCTGAGTTTCTAAGCATGTTCAGCACCTTAGCTCAGACTGGATTGATTCCATTTGCTCCTGCCATATCTCAGGCCGAGGGAGGAGCACAGTCCCATCGCCGGTAATCCAGAGTAGCGGGTTTAGGTCAACCAAGTTCCAGAGATTGTACCAATGCAGCCGGTAGCTCTATCTTAGCCCGAAGTTAGGGCAGCAACTTCTGAGGTGGAGCAGGTCAGACTTGAGAGGTACAAGAAGTACCACCGACCTACCTTCGGTGGATTGGCTACAGATGATGCTCAGGGTGTTTTGGAGGAGTGTCATCGTATTCTCCGTACTATGGGTGTAGCGGAGTCGAGTGGGATTTCTTTTACTACATTCCAGCTTAGAAGAGCAACCTATAAATGGTGGCATGCTTATGAGTTGAGTTGTCCGGCTGAGGCAGCTTCACTTACATAGACTCAGTTCTCGGACATGTTTTTGAGAGAGTATGTCTCTCAGAGCCTCAGGGACTCATGGCGCGCTGAGTTTGAACAACTGCACCAGGGTGCTATGACTGTGTTAGAGCATGCAGTTAGTTTCAGTGATTTGGCCCGATATGCACCGGCCTTGGTTGCCACAGTTCGAGAGAGGGCTCCACGGTTTATTGAGGGACTCCACCCCAGTATTCGGATTAGTATGGCTAAGGAGTTGGAGATTGATATTTCTTATCAGTAGGTTGTGAGTATTGCCAGGAGATTGGAGGGCATACTTGCCCGGGATAGAGATGAGAGAGAGGCCAAGAGGTCTCGAGAGACTAGTTATTATTCTGGAGCTTGTGCCCCACCATCTCGCCATGGTAGGGGTTATGTGAGCCGCCCCGTTCATTCAACTCTTCCAGCCGCTACCGGTGTTCCAACTTCTTCTAGACCCTGGGAGCCTTATTATGCACTGCCAGTATCTAGTGTGCCTCCTGCACGGGGTGTTCCTGGCAGCCAGTCCAGGAGATATGGCCCGAGTCAGCCACAACAGCCACGCCCTGCGAGAGCTTGTTTTGAGTGTGGCGACACTCGCCATATGGTGAGGGATTGCACGAGTATTAGGAGGGGTGCACCTCCATAGACTTCTCAGCCACAACATGCTCCACTGGGTCCTCAGGCCATGATTACAGCACCAGCTGCCACCCCAACTACTCAGCCAGCTCAAGGTGGAGGTCGGGGAGGTAGAGGTCGCCCTAGAGGGGGAGGCCAGGACAGGCCAGATATTATGCCCTTCCAGCTCGTACATAGGCAGTTGCTTCTGCTTCTATCATTACAGGTATTGTTCTGGTCTGTCATAGAAATGCGTGGTATTATTTGACCCAGACTCTACATATTCTTATGTGTCCTCTTATTTTGCCCTGTAGTTGGGCGTATCTCGGGATTCTTTGAGTTCTCTTATTTATGTGTCTACTCCTGTGGGAGATTCTCTTGTTGTGGACCGCGTGTATCGGTCGTGTTTGATTGCTCTTAGTGGTTTTGAGACCAGAGCCGATTTATTATTGCTCAACATGGTGGACTTTGATATTATTTTGGGCATGGACTGGTTGTCTCCCCATTATGCTATTCTTGATTGTTACTCTAAGACCGTGACGCTGGCTATGTCAAGATTTCTACGATTATAGTGGAGAGGTACCTTAAAGTATACTCCCAGCATGGTTATTTTATTTCTTAAAGCTCAAAGAATGGTTGAGAAGGGGTGTGACGCGTATCTAGCTTATGTGAGAGATGTCAGCATTGATACCCCTACAGTTGAGTACGTTCCAATAGTGAGGGACTTTCTAGATGTGTTTCCATATGATCTTCCGGGCATGCCGCCCGACATAGATATTGATTTTGACATTGATCTGTTGCCAGGCACCCAGCCCATCTCTATTCCACCGTACTGTATGGCTCCTCCTGAGTTGAAGGAGCAGTTACAGGAGTTGCTTGATAAGGGGTTCATTCGGCCCAGTGTGTCACCTTATGGTGATTCTGTCTTATTTGTGAAGAAGAAGGATGGTTCTATGTGGATGTGTATTGATTACCGCTAGTTGAATAAAGTCACAGTGAAGAACATGTATCCATTGCCTCGTATTGATGACTTATTTGATCAGTTACAGGATGCTAGAGTGTTTTCCAAGATTGACTTATGTTCAGGATATCATCAGTTAAAGATTCGGGAGTCAGATATCCCGAAGACTGCTTTCAGAACCAAATATGGTCACTATAAGATTCTTGTTATGTCTTTTGGTCTTACCAATGCCCCAACAGCTTTTATGCCCTTGATGCACAGTATGTTCCGACCTTATCTTGACTTATCCGTCATTGTGTTTATTGACGACATTCTGGTATACTCCCGGAGTCGGGAGGATCATAAGCAGCACTTGAGGACTGCGCTTCAGACCTTGAGAGAAAAGAAGTTATATGCAAAATTTTCAATGTGTAAGTTTTGGCTAGACTTAGTGGCATTCTTGGGTCATATAGTATAGAGTGATGGGATCCAGGTGGATCCAAAGAATATTGAAGTAATGTATAGTTGGCCCAGACCGTCCTCAGCTACGGAGATCCAGAGTTTTCTTGGTTTGGCGGGGTATTACCGTCGATTTGTAGAGGTTTCTCATCTATTGCAGCACCTATGACCAGGCTGACCCAGAAGGGTGCTCCGTTCAGGTGGACAGAGGAATGTGAGGAGAGCTTTCAGAAGCCCAAGACAATTTTGACTAAGCCCCAGTATTGGTATTGCCTACAGGTTCAGGGTCTTATACTGTATATTGTGATGCATCGCGGATTGGTCTCGGCACGGTATTGATGTAGGACGGTAGGGTGATTG
>AWOL01S0000140.1:86815-113473 GCA_000715115.1 Nicotiana otophora | reverse complement strand
CCCAAAACTCTCTGCCCAAGACAATTTTGACTAAGCCCCAGTATTGGTATTGCCTACAGGTTCAGGGTCTTATACTGTATATTGTGATGCATCGCGGATTGGTCTCGGCACGGTATTGATGTAGGACGGTAGGGTGATTGTCTACGCGTCCAGACAGTTGAAGGTGCATGAAAAGAACTATCCTGTCCACGACCTTGAGTTAGCAGTTGTTGTTCATGCTTTGAAGATTTGGCGACATTATTTGTACGGTGTTCCTTATGAGATTTACATCGATCATCGGAGTTTGCAACATTTGTTTAAGCAAAAAGATCTTAACTTGCATCAGCGGAGGTGGTTGGAGCTACTTAAGGATTATGATATCAATAGTTTGTACCACCCTGGGAAGGCCAACGTGGTGGCCAATGCTTTGAGTCACCGGGCAGAGAGTTTTGGGAGCTTAGCATATCTACCAGCAACAGAGAGGCCCATGGCGTTGGATGTTCAGGCCTTAGCCAACCAGTTTGTGAGATTGGATATTTCTGAACCGAGTCGAGTATTGGCTTGTGTGGTCTCTCGGTCTTCTCTTTATGATCGTATCAGGGAGCGTCAGTATGATGACCCCCATATGCTTGTCCTTAAGGACACGGTCCAACACGGTGATGCTAAGGAGGTCACTATTGGAGATGATGGTGCATTGAGGATGCAGGGCAAGCTATGTATGCCCAATGTAGATAGTTTGCGTGAGTTGATTCTCCAGGAGGCTCATAGCTCGTGGTACTCCATTTATTCGGGTGCCGCAAAGATGTATTAGGACCTGAGGCAACATTACTGGTGGAGGATGATTAAGAAGGACATAATAGAGTATGTGGTCCGATGTCTAAATTGCCAGTAGGTGAAGTATGAGCATCAGCGGCCAGGTGGGTTACTTCAGAAGTTAGAGATTCCGGAGTGGAAATGGGAGCGAATCACTCTGGATTTCGTTGTTAGACTCCCATGGACTCAGCGGAAGTTTGATGCAGTTTGGGTGATTGTAGATAGGCTAACCAAGTCAGCTCAGTTCATTCCTGTGATGACTACCTATCCTTTTGAGCAGCTAGCTCAAATGTACATCCGCGAGATCGTCAGGCTTCATGGCGTACCGGTATCTATCATCTCTGACTGGGGTACGCAGTTTACATCACAGTTCTGGAGAGTTGTACAACATGAGTTGGGTACTCGAGTTGATTTGAGCACATCATTTCACCCTCAGACGGATGGAAAGTCCGAGCGCACTATTCAGTTACTGGAGGATATACTCCGTGTGTGTGCGATAGATTTTGGGGGTGCTTGGGATCAGTTCTTCCAACTTGCGGAGTTTTCCTACAACAATAGTTATCAGTCTATCATTCAGATGGCACCGTATGAGGCTCTGTATGGTAGGCAGTGTCGGCCCCTAGTGGGATGGTTTGGGCCGGGCGAGGCTAGATTATTGGGTACAGACTTGGTTCAGGATGCCTTGGAGAGGTTAAGGTGATTCAGGATTGACTTCGCACAGCCTAGTCCAGATAGAAGAGTTATGCGGACCGGAAGGTTTGTAATGTTGCATTCATGGTAGGAGAGCGGGTCTTGCTCCGGGTTTCGCCTATGAAGGGCATCGAAAAGAAGGGAAAGCTGAGCCCAAGGTTTATTGGTCCCTTTGAGGTGTCGCAGAGAATTGGGGAGGTTGCTTATGAGGTTGCATTACCTCCCAGTCTAGAAAGAATTCATCCGGTATTCCATGTTTCTGTGCTCCAGAAGTATCACAGTGATCCGGCTCATGTATTGGATTTCAGCTCAGTTCAGTTGGACAAGGATCTATCTTATGTTGAGGAGCTATTTTGGACAGGCAGGTGCGAAAGTTGAGGTCAAAGACAATTGCTTACATGAAGGTTCGGTGGAGGGGTCAGTCGGTCGAAGAGGCGACTTGGGAGACCGAGCAGGATATGCGCAACCGTTATCCTCATCTTTTCACCACTTCAGGTATGTCTCTATACTCATTCGAGGACGAATGGTTATTTTAAGAGGGGGACGATGTAACAACCCGGCCAATCGTTTTGAGTGTATTAGCCCTGATCCCCTATTTATTGTTTGCCCATACCTTTTTCTGCTTATGTGGCTTGCCGGGAAGTTTTGTTTTTGGTTTCGGAGTATTTTGGGACACTTAGTCCCTAAAACGGGAGCTTAACTCTTAGAATTTTGACCGTAGTCGAAACTGTATGAAAATGACTCTGGAATAGAGTTTTGTCGGTTCCGTTAGCTCCGTTGGGTGATTTTGGTCTTAGGAGCGTGTCTGAACTGTGTTTTGGAGGTCCGTAGCTTATTCAGGCTCGAAATGGCGAAAGTCGAATTTTTTAGAGATTTGGACCTGTAGTTTAAATTTTGATATCGGGGTCCGATTCTGATTCCGGAAGTTGGAGTAGGTCTGTAATATTAATTATGACTTATGTATAAAATTGGAGGTCAATCGGACGTGATTTGATAGGTTTCGACGTCGTTTGTAGAATTTGTAAATTCAAAGTTCTTTAGGCTTGAATACAGGTATAATCGGTTTTTTTGATGGTATTTGAGGTAGTTTGAGGATTCAAATAAGTTCGTATCAGGTTATAGGACTTGTTGCTATGTTTGGTTAAGGTCCCGAGGGCCTCGGGGTGATTTCGGGTGGTTAGCGGCTTGATTGGAGTTAGGAATTTGCAGCTGAGGTGTTGCTGCTTCTGGTGTAACCGCACCTGCGGAGTGAGAACCGCAGGTGCTTGCCCACAGAAGTAAAGAAGGAGCCACAGATGCGGCCAAGAAGGAGCTGGGCAGGAACCGCAGGTGCGAAGATTTTTCCGCACATGCGAGAGTCGCAAATGCGGGCAGCTGAGCGCAGGTGCGAGGGGGAGCCGCAGGTGCGATGCATTTCTGCACCTGCGATAATCGCAGATGCGGTCGCATAGACGCAAGAGCGGAGCCTGGAATTCTAAGTGGAATCCATACCTGCGATGGTATTTCCGCAGGTGCGGCATCTCAGGTGCGGCATCGCAGATGCAACAGAGAGTCCGTAGGTGCGAGATTTCTGGACATAACACTTAAATGCAAAGGTTCGCGATATTTGCTCATTTTCAACAATTTGAGCTCGGGTTTGGAGATTTCTTGAGAGCAGTTTTGATGGGTTTCTTGAGGTAAGTACCTTGTGCTTATTTTTGATTAATAATCTGGCTTTCCCATTTATTTTTCCACCTAGTTAGTGTGTATTTAAGGTGGAATATGGGAGTTTGAGACTAGGGATTTGGAAAGTTTGATTTGTGGAATTTAAGGACCATTTGGTGTCGGATTTTAATAAATTTGATATGGTTAGACTCATGAATGAATGAGTGTTCATAGTTTGTGACTTTTACCCGATTCCGAAAAGTGGGCCCGGGTCGACGTTTTAGGACAAATTTTAGAATTTTTGTTAAAATATTGATTTCTTTAATTAGATGAGTCTATTATGGTTATATTCATGATATGCAATTGTGTTTGTCTAGATTTGGACCATTCAGAGTGGGATAATCGAGGAAAGGGCATTTTTACGGATTGATTGAGCTTGACTCGAGGTAAGTGACTTGCCTAACCTTGTGTGGGGGAAATCCCCTTAGGATTTTGTATTGTTTGATATGTGAGCACCGTGTACGTAAGGTGACGAGTACGTACACAGGCTAACGTTTGTAAAAAAATCCAATTTCTACTAAGTAATAACCTGGTTTTCATTCTTAATTGAGTTTGTTCAACATGTGTAGTATCCTGCTAGACTAAAATAGCATGCCTACTTACTTAATTGTTTATCTGAATTCCGTGCAACATGTTTAGTGGATTTTCCTGTTCTTCCTTGACTTGTACTTAGTCTAATTTGTAAGATTTCATGTTGTAGTTATTGAGTTCTATTGTTTGAGCTGCATATTTACTTTGGGACTACGTAAACGGTATTCCGGGAGATCCCCCCGTCTTGTATATTTACTTTGGGACTACGGAATGTTATTTCGGGAGATCCCCCTGTCTTGCATATTTACTTTGGGACTACAAAACGGTATTTCAAGAGATCCTCCTGTCTTGCATATTTACTTTGGGAATACGGAACGGTATTCCGGGAGATTCCCCTGCACATTTACGTTTGGGACTATGAGACGGTATCTCGGGAGATCCCATGTTGTATTTTTGTGTACTGAGCTGTTACCTTCTATGAATTATTTCTTGTTAAATTTTAGTCTTTATTTTACTGTGATATTTCATTCTTGCCTTGCTTTATTATTATTATTATTATTATTATTATTATTATTATTATTATTATTATTATTATTAATTATTATTATTATTATTATTATTATTATTATTATTATTATTATTATTATTATCAGTAGGGTCCTAACCTGACCTCGTCACTACTTGACCGGGGTTAGGCTTGGCACTTACTGGGTACCGATTGTGGTATACTCATGCTACTCTTCTACACATGTTTACGTGTGCAGATTCAGGTGTTCCCCTGTCTATCCGTACAATCAGTGATTCGGGACAGATTTGGAGACTTCAAGGTATATCTGCCGCGTCCGCATACCTTGGAGTCCCCTTCTACTCTTTTCCATGTCCATTATCTTATGTATTTTTCTTTTGTTAGACTCTGATCTATAGAGACACTAGATTTTCCTTCTGGAGTTTATGATTCATGATGTTTCGGGGTTTTGGGATTTTCTATGTATTTTTAAATAGTTGGTTATTGTACATGCCAAGCGACATGGTACCCAGTTATGTTGCTATTGCTACAGTTAGTTGTTAAATTTACGTTTTTATTTTATTATTTCGCAAAATGCTAGGCTTACCTAGTCATAGAGACTAGGTGCCGTCACGACGTCATAAGGAGGGGAAATTTGGGTCGTGACAGTCGGGTTCCGAGACGTGAGCCCCACAGGCGGTTTTGAGCTAAATTTCGGACTTTTATGGAAAAGTAGCATTTTCTTATGGAATTGACTGAATTGAATTATTTGTGGATAGATTCTAGGCATTTGGAGTCCAATTCACGAGGAAAAGACATTGCAGAATAAAGAATTACACGGCTTGAGGTAAGTAACAGTTTTAAATCTGGTCTTGAGGGTACGAAATCCTGGATTTTGTGTCATTTGATTATTTTGGAGGTGACGCACATACTTGGTCCGTCCCGTGAAAACTGTAAAGTTGAATAACTTGTTGTTAGCTATATGCTCTCTATGTGTTAAAGAAATTTGACTGTAAATCATGTTTAGGCTATGTGATAGTATTGTTGGGACCCACAGAGATTGCGTACTTATTGAATTATTTGCTAATTTTTGTCTTGTACTCAGTTATAATTTTACTTGCGTATCATACCTCAGTCTTTCTTGATTTTTTTGTTGATACATTATGTTATCTTTGTTTGGGCTGATCTGTGTGAATTTCGAGAGCCCGAGAGACTAGAGAGGTTGATGACTGAGTGAGGCCGAGGGCCTGTCGGTGAGGTATTGATATTATAGCACATGAGTTATCCGTGCGAATTTTTGAGCTTGGGTTGTAGGAGCCCCTCCGGAGTTTGTACACTCCCAGTGAGCGCGGGTACCCATTGAGTGTGAGTGCTGAGGGCTGGGAGCCGAGTGAGTGATTGTTGCCTTGAGAGGTTGTACTTGCTTTTTCATTTGTTGTTGCACTTAGTTTCTACCTGTCATTGTTGTGAAATTCTCTGAAAGATTTTATATCTCGATTACATGAACTTGAACTGTATAAAACTGATTTGACTTAAACTGCTGGATTTGAAAGCATGTCTATTCTTCGCTGGAATTACTGAAAGTAAACTATAACTGTGTAGCTCGTCACTATAGTCAGTTCCTTATTTATAATTGTTACTTGTTGAGTTGGTTGTACTCATACTACACCCTGCACTTCGTGTGTAGATCAGGTGTTCTTGGATATAGCGGGTGTTGATTCTTTTGCGCAATTGATGTTTTGGAGATTTTGAGGTAGTTGTCGTGTTTCGCAGACCTTGTGTCTCCTTCCTATCTCCTTATTTATTATATTGGTCTTAGACTATTATAGACCGTATTTTCCCGACTTTTATTCATACTAGATGCTCATGTACTCAGTGACACCAGGTTTTGGGAGTATTTATATTTGTACTTGTGAGATTTCCTACGCTAAATTTAATCATTATGTTTTCAAATTTAAAAGATATGGGAGTTTATTGAGGTTGTCGGCTTGCCTATTATTGAGATAAGAGCCATCACGATGGGTGATATATTTGGGTCGTAACAAGTTGGTATCAGAGCCTAGGTTACATAGGTCTCATGAGTCATGAGCCGATTTCGTAGATTCTTGCTGATCGGTACAGAGACGTCTATACTTATCCGCGGGAGGCTGCATAACCCTTAGGAAAATTTCACTTTCTTGTATTCTATCGTGCAAATTTGTTGATTCTGGAAATTAAATTTTTGTTATTCTATTCTCTAACAGATGGTGAGGACACGTACTACTGGATCAGATGACCAGACACTAGTGCCACCAGTTAGGGCCGCGAGAGGCAGGGGTCGTGGTGGAGGCCGGGGGCGAGGTAGATGTCGAGGTATAACTCGTGCAGCAGTTGGAGCAGCACCTATAACACCACCAGTTGTTCTATCTCAGGAACAGATTCCGCATACAGTTGAGCCGGCAGGACCAGCTCAGGCACCAACTACACCTATTGTGATTCCAGGCCTTCAGGAGGCTCTGGCCCATATATTGACAGTTTGTAATGTTCTTGCTCAGGTGGTTTCAGCTCAGGCCGAACCTGCCACTTCTTAGGCCGGGGGAGGTACTCATACCCCTGTTTCCCGTACTCCAGACTAGGTAGTACAGGGACTTCAGATACCGGGGGCACTATCAGCCCAGCCGATTACAGCTGCTCAGGCCCTCGTAGTTCCTGTTATGGCAGACGATGAGCAAAGGAGACTTGAGAGATTTGAGAGGCTTCGACCTCAACCATTCAGTGGTACTGACTCAGAGGATGCTCGGGGTTTTCTGGATAGGTGTCAATGGATGCTTCAGACAGCGGGTATTTTGGATACCAGTGGGGTCTCGTTTACTGCTTTTTAGTTTTCTGGGGCTGCCTTCAGATGGTGGGAGGCTTACGAGAGGCGTAGGCCAGTCGGTGCAGCACCCCTTACCTGGCAGCAGTTCTCTGGTCTATTCCTGGAGAAGTTCGTGCCTCAGTCCCGCAGAGAGGAGTTGCATAGGCAGTTTGAGCAACTTCGTCTGGGTGATATGTCCGTGACGCAGTAGGAGATGAGATTTTCAGAGTTGGCCCATCATGCTATCTGGTTGATTCCCATAGACAGATAAAGGATCAGGAGGTTCATAGATGGCCTCACTTTTCAGCTACAGTTACTCATGATTAGGGAGAGAGTGTCTGGTGCCACTTTCGACGAGGTGGTCGACATTGCTCATCAAATTGAGATGGTTTGCAGTCAGGAGCGGGTTAAGAGGGAGGCTAAGAGGCCTCGTGGTTTAGGTGATTTCAGCGGTGTTCCTTCAGGGGGGTCAGTTTTATCGCGGTAGGGGTCATTCTTTTAGACAAGCTCAGGCGACTCGTCCAGATCATCGTGGTGCATCCACTAGCCACGATTCTTATAGTTCTCATTCAGGCCAGTCTTCATTCAGTGCACTACCAGCGCAAAATTCTCATCATGCCTCATCCACTCAGGCTTCTACAGGTAATTCCTCGGGTTATCAGGAGCAGCAGTTCCGTCAGAGGAGGGTTGTTTCGAGTGCGGAGAATTGGGTCATTTTAAGAGAGATTGTCCTAGGTCGTTGAGTGTGGATCTACAGCAGAGTTCTCGACCAATGACACCAGCAATAGAAGTTACACCACCTGCCCAGCCAGCTCGAGGTGGGGGTCAGGAAGCTAGGGGTCACCCATGAGGGGGAGGCCGGTCAGGTCAACGACACCAGATGTTGTTGTTTCAGATGTAGTGATCACAAGTATTGTTTTATTGTGCCACATGGATGATTCTATATTATTTGACCCTCGATCCACTTATTCATATATATCATCGTAGTTTGCTCATTATCTGGACATGCCATGTGAGTCCTTAGTTTCACCTGTCTGTGTGTCTATACCGGTGGGTGATATTATTACTCTAGACCATATGTATCGGTCGTGTGCGGAAACTATTGGGGAACTGGAGACTAGAGTTGATCTCTTATTACTAGGTATGGTTGATTTCGATGTAATCTTGGGTATGGATTAGTTGTCTCCATGTCATGCTAATCTGGACTGTCACGCAAAAATCATGACGCTGACGATGCCAGGGTTGCCAAAGGTTGAATGGAGAGGTTCTCTAGATTTTGTTTCTAGCGGGGTAATTTCTTATTTGAAGGCCCAACGTATTGTTGGAAAGGGATGTTTGTCCTATTTGGCCATTGTGAGAGATGTTGATGCAAATACTCCTATTATTGATTCAGTAACGGTCGTGCGAGACTTTCCGGATGTATTTCCTGCAGACCTGCCGAGTATGCCACCCGACAGGGATATTGATTTCGGTATTGACTTGGTGCAGGGCACTCAACCCATTCATATTCCTCTGTATCCTATGGCACCAGCTGAGTTAAAAGAATTGAAAGAGAAACTTCAGGAACTCCTTGAAAAAGGGTTTATTAGGCCTAGTGTGTCACCTTGGGGTGCACCGGTTTTGTTTGTGAAACAAAATGGTACTATGCGGATGTGCATTGACTACAGACAACTGAACAAAGTTACAATCAAGAATAAATATCCGTTGCCGCGTATCGATGACTTATTTGACCAGCTTCAGGGAGCGAGAGTGTTCTCCAAAATTGATTAGAGATCTGGGTATCACTAGTTGAAAATTCGTGATTAAAGACGACATTCAGAACTTGCTATGGCCACTATGAATTTCTTGTGATGTATTTTGGGCTAACCAATGCCCCATCAACATTTATGCACTTGTTGAATAGTGTATTCCATCCATATCTTGATTCATTTGTCATAGTATTTATTGATGATATACTGGTGTACTCACATAGCTAGAAGGAGCATGCACAACACTTTAGTATTGTATTACAAAGATTGAGAGATGGGAGACTTTATGCCAAATTCTCTAAGTGTGAGTTCTGGCTTAGTTCGGTGGCATTCTTGGGACACATGGTGTCGAGTGAAGGGATTAAGGTGGATCCAAAGAAAATAGAGGCAATTCAGAGTTGGCCCATGCCATCTTCAGTTACTGAGATTTGGAGTTTTCTCGGTTTGGCCGGTTATTATTGTCGCTACGTGGACGGTTTATCGTCTATTGCATTGCATATGCCTAAATTGACCCAGAAAGGTGCTTCGTTCAGGTGGTTGAATGAATGTGAAGAGAGCTTTCAGAAGCTCAAAATGGCTTTGACTACAACTCCAGTATTGGTGTTGCCTATAGGTTCAGATTCTTATACTGTGTATTGTGACGCATCACGTATTGGTCTCGATGCAGTGCTAATGCAAGACAGTATGGTTATTGCCTATGCGCCCAGACAATTAATGGTATATGAGAAGAATTATCCAGTCCACAACCTTGAGTTAGCAGCTATTGTTCATGCCTTGAAGATTTGGCGGCACTATTTGTACGGTGTCTATTGTGAGGTTTATACTGATCACTGGAGTCTACAACATCTATTCAAATAGAAGAATCTTAATTTGTAGCAGCGAAGGTGGTTGGAGTTTCTTAAGGATTATGATATCACCATTCTCTATCATCCCGGAAAGGCCAATGTGGTGGTCGATGCCTTGAGTCGTAAGGCGGAGAGTTTGGGTAGCTTAGCATACTTACCGGTAGTAGAGAGGCCTTTAGCTTTGGAAGTTTAAGCCTTGGCCAACCAGTTTGTTAGATTGGATATTTCCGAGCCGAATCGAGTTTTGGCTTATGTGGTTTCTCGGTCTTCTTTATATGATCGCATCAGAGAGTGCCAGTATGATAATCCACATATGTTTGTCCTTAAAGACACAGTTCGGCACGGTGATGCCAAGGAAGTCACTATTGGGGATGACAGTGTATTACGGATGCAGGGCAGGCTATGTGTGCCTAATGTAGATGGTTTGCGTGAGTTGATTCTCCAAGAAGCTCACAGTTTGCGGTACTCCATTCATCCAGGTGCCGTGAAGATGTATCAGGATTTGAGGCAGTATTATTGGTGGAGGCGAATGAAGAAAGATATAGTTGGGTTTGTAGCTCGATGTTTAAATTGTCAACAGGTAATGTACGAGCATCAGAGACCGGGAGGATTACTTTAGAAGCTTGAAATTCCGGAGTGGAAATAGGAGCGTATTACCATGGACTTCGTAGTTGGGCTTCCACGGACTTTAAGGAAGTTTGATGCAGTTTGGGTGATTGTAGATCGGTTGACTAAGTCCTTGCATTTTATTCTAGTTGGTACCAATTATTCGGAGTGGTTGGCTGAGATTTATATCAGCGAGATTGTTCGCCTACATGGTGTGCTAGTGTCAATCATTTCAGATCGGGGTACGCAGTTTACATCACAGTTTTGGAGAGTAGTGCAGCGAGAATTGGGCACACGGGTTTAGTTGAGTACAACATTTCATTCTCAGATGGACGGATAGTCCGAGCGCACTATTCAGATATTAGAGGATATGCTACGCGCTTGTGTCATTGATTTTGGGGGTTCTTGGGATCAATTTCTGCCACTCGCGTAGTTTTCTTATAGTAATAGCTACGAGTCAAGTATTTAGATGGCTCCGTGTGAGGCTTTATAAGGGAGACAGTGCCGGTCTCTAGTGGGTTTGTTTGAGTCGGGTGAGGCTAGGCTATTGGGTACTGACTTGGTTCAGGATGCTTTAGAGAAGGTCAAAGTGATTCAGGAACGGCTTCGCACGGCACAATCTAGACAGAAGAGTTATGCCGACAGGAAGGTTTGTGATGTTGTTTACATGGTTGGGGAGAAGGTTCTGCTCAAGATTTCACCCATGTAAGGTGTGTTGAGGTTCTGGAAAAAAGGCAAGTTGAGCCCTCGGTATATTGGGCCTTTTGAGATACTTAAGAAGATTGGAGAGGTGGATTATTAACTTGCTTTGCCACCTAGTCTATCAGGTGTTCATCCAGTGTTCTGTGTATCCAAGCTCCGAAAGTATGTTTGGGATCCGTCTCATATTCTGGATTTCAGTACAGTACAGCTGGACGATAATTTAACTTATGATGTGGAGCCGGTGGCTATTTTAGACCGGCAGGTTCGAAAGCTGAGGTCAAAGAACATAGCATCAGTAAAGGTACAGTGGAGAGGCCAGCCAGTCGGAGAAGCAATTTAGGAGATTGAGTAGGAGATGCAGAACAAATATCCACACTTATTTGAGACTCCAGGTATTATTCTAAACCCGTTCGAGGATGAACGTTTGTTTAAGAGAGGGAGAATGTAACCACACTGCCGGTCGTTTGAGTATTATAACCCCATTTCTGCATTTACAACTCAATTTATGCTTTACAGTTATTTTATAACTTACCGGGTTAGTTGGTTCTGGTCCGGAAGGAATTTGGAGTGAAACAAGACACTTAGTCTCATAATCAAAATTTTAAGTTAGAACAATTAACTGGATGCAGACTTATGTGTAAACGACCTTGGATTTGAATTCTGATCATTCCAATAGCTCAGTATGGTGATTTTGGACTTAGGAGCGTGTCCAGAAAATTATTTGAAGGTCCATAGTGGAATTAGGCTTAAAATGGCGAAAGTTGAACTTTTGGAAAGTTTGACCGGGGGGGTTGACTTTTTGATATCGGGGTTGAAATTCGATTCTAAAAATTTTAATAGGTCTGTTATGTCATTTATGACTTGTGTGTAAAATTTGAGGTTAATCGGAGGTGATTTGATGGGTTCCGGCGTTGTTTGTGGAAACTTGAAATTTCAAAGTTCATTAGGCTTGAATTGGGGCATGATTCGTGGTTTTAGCATTGTTGGATGTGATTTGAAGACTCGACTAAGTCCGTATAATGTTTTAGGAATTGTTGGTATATTTGGTTGAGGTCCCGAGAGGCTCGCGCGTGTTTCGGATAGTATTCGGATTATTTTCCTTCATTTTGGCACTGTTGGTAGCTGTTGTTTTCTGGTGTTTCAAACCTTCTTCGCGATCGCGGATATTGGGACGCGATCGCGTATGCATAGTTGAGGAAGTGTTGATTTTGTTCTTCGCGATCGCGTGAGGTCAACCGCGATCGCATTGGTTGGGCCAGTCTATGTTGCGCGAACGCATGGAAGACGCCGCGATCGCGTAGGGGAAACTTGAGAGGAATCTGGGCCACACATTTGCTCTATGCGATCGCGTGAAGAGAGATGCGATCGCGTAGATCTGGAATCTTGTGCATCGCGATCGCGTGTGATTGTTCGCGATCGCGTAGGGTTAAACCTGGGCAATGAAAAACTATTCTTCGCGATCGCGTGTGATTGTTCGCAATCACGTAGAGCAAATGACTAGGCAGAGAGTTTAAGTTCTAAAAATGGGACTTCGTCCCATTTTCCATATTTGACGGATTGGAGCTCGGGAAGAGGCGATGTTTGGGAGGTTTTCAAGAAAATAACAAGGTAAGTGTTCTTAACTCAATATTGGTTAAATTACTCGAATCCATGTTTGTTTTTATCATTTATTGGGTGAATCAAGTTGGAAATTTTCGAAAACCCTCTTGGTTTAAATTAAAGATTTGAGGGTCGAGTTGAGGTCGGAGTTTGGTAAAATTGGTATGGTTAGACTCGTGATTGAATGAGCTTTCGGATTTTATAACGTTTGTCGTGTTCCGAGACGTGGGTCCCACCGGCGGTTTTTGAGCTACATTTTGGACTTTTATGGAAAATTAGCATTGTTTTATGGAATTAATTCCAATAAATTTTATTGAGTGAATCGAATTATTTATAGATAGATTTGAGGAATTTGGAGGCCAATTTACGAGGAACGGACATTTCAGAATAAGGAATTACACGGCTTGAGGTAAGTAACCATTTTAAATCTGGTCCTGAGGGTATGAAACCCCGGATTTTGTGTCATGTGATTATTTTGGAGGTAACACACATGCTAGGTGACGGGCGTGTGGGCGTGCACCAAGGGGATCGTGACTTGGTTCGTCCCGTGAAAACTGTAAAGTTGAATAACTTGTTGTTAACTATATACTCTTTATGTGTTAAAGAAATTTGAGTGTAAATCATGCATAGGCTATGTGATAGTACTGTTGGGACCCGCAGATGTTGCGTACTTGTTGAATTATTGGTTAGTGGTTGTCTTGTACTCAGTCATGATTTTACTTGCGTATCATACCTCAGTCTTTCTTGATTTTGGTGTTGATACATTATGTTATCGTTGTTTGGGTTGCTCTGTGTGAATTCCGAGAGCCCGGGAGACTAGAGAGGTTGATGACTGAGTGAGGCCGAGGGCCTGTCGGTAAGGTATGGATATTATAGCACGTGAGTTGTCCGTGCAGTATATTGTAGCACGTGAGTTGTCCGTGCGTATTATAGCGCTTGGGATGTAAGAGCCCCTTCGGAGTTTGTATACCCCCAGTAAGCGCGGGTACCCATTGAGTGTGAGTGCTGAGGGCTGGGAGCCTAGTGAGTTATTGTTGTCCTGAGAGGCTGTACTTGCTTTTTCATTTGTTGTTGCACTTAGTTTCTATCTGTCATTGTTGTGAAATTCTCTGAAAGATTTTATATCTAGATTACATGAACTTGAACTGTACAAAACTGATTTGACTTAAACTGCTGGATTTGAAAGCATGTCTATTCTTCACTGAAATTACTGAAAGTGAACTATAACTGTGTAGCTCGTCACTGTATTCAGTTCCTTATTTATAATTGTTACTTGTTGAGTTGGTTGTACTCATACTACACCCTGCACTTCGTGTGCAGATCCAGGTGTTCTCGGATATAGCAGGTGTTGATTCTTTCGCACAGTTGAATTTTTGGAGATTTTGAGGTAGCTGCCGTGTTTCGCAGACCTTGTCTCTACTCCCTATCTCCTTGTTACTATATTTGGTCTTAGACTACTATAGATCGTATTTTCCCGACTTGTATTCATACTAGATGCTCATGTACTCAGTAACACCAGGTTTTGGGAGTATTTATATTTGTACTTGTGAGATTTTTTTCGCTAATTTAATCATTCTGTTTTCAAATTTAAAAGATATGGGAGTTTATTGAGGTTGTCGGCTTGCCTAGTATTGAGATAGGCGCCATCACGACGGGTGAGATTTTTGGGTCGTGACATAAACCTTGTTGCCTAATAGTTTCATATTAATTGAGGTATTTATTGAAGTAGTCTTACGTATAAGTGTTGTTCATTTATATTGTTGGTTCGGGTTGCACGCCGCAACAGAATTTATTTGAAAGATTATATTATGGGAGGATCGGGTTGCACGTAACAGAATTAATTAAAAGTTTATATTGTGGGATCGGGTTGCACAACGCAACCAAATTAATTGAAAGTTTATATTGTAAGATCGGGTTGCACGCCGCAACAGAATTAATTGAAGGTTTATATTGAGGGATCGGGTTGCATGCCGCAATAGAATTTAACTAAAAGATTATATTGTGGAAATGAGTTGCACGTCGCAACAGAATGATAAAAGTAATAATTGATTGTAACTGTCAAATTGTCCTTGATTGTTGATATGAATTACACGTTTTACCTCTATTCCTGTTATCATTTTTAATATTGCATACAGGTTAATGTAAGCGACTTGCCTTAGCCTCGTCATTACTTCGTCGAGGTTAGGCTCGGCACTTATAGAGTACATGGGGTCAGTTATACTCATACCACACTCTGCACTTCTTCTGTAGATACCGGAGTTGGTCCCGACGGCGTACCATAGACTTGCTTGGATTCAGCTACCAGAGGAAACTTGAGGTATAGTTTCACAACGTTCGTAGCTCTGAAGTCCCCTTCTATTTTATCTTAGTTGTGTATTTTCTTTCAGACAACTTTATTTTTATTCAGACCCTTATTTGTATTATTCTAGAAGCTCGTGTACTTGTGACACCAATTCTGGGATGGTATTTAGACATCACTATTATTTTGGTTTATTCAATTTACAACAACAACAATAACATACCCAGTAATATCCCACACCATGGGGTCTAGGGACGGTAGCGTGTACGCAGACCTTACCCCTACCTTGTGAGGATAGAGAGGTTGTTTTCCATAGACCCTCGACTTAGGAAAGCATAAGCACCATATTAATGAAAATATAGACAAGAAGGTACAGTACCAAGAAGCCATATAAAAACATAATAAAAACAACCAGATAGTAAGGTGATCAACAATGAAAGAAAATAACGATTAGCCATAAAAATCTACTACTAACAGAAAGCGAGGTTTATTCACTTTAGTTCATATTTTATTCCAATTATTTGGTTTTTTTATTACTAATTAAATTGAATTGTTAAACATGGTTAAATTATTCTAACGTTGGCTTGCCTAGCAAGTGAAATGTTAGGCGCCATCATAGTCCCGAAGGTGGGAATTTTGGGTCGTGACAAGTTGGTATCAGAGCACTAGGTTACCTGGGTCTCACGAGTCACGAGAAAGCTAACTAGAGTCTGAAGGATCGGTACGGAGACGTCTGTACTTATCTTTCAGAGGCTATGGATTTTAGGAATAATTTCACTTCTATTCTTCTCCATCGTGTGATTTTATTCTATCATTGATGATTGAACTCTTTTACTCTTGTTCTCTCGCAAATGTTACTCTTGTTCTCTCACAAATGGCGATAACACGCATGGCATCTACAGTCGGATAGGAGCTGGAGCCCCCAGTCTCAACTGCGACTAGGGGTAGAGGTCGGGCTAGAGGTCGAGGCTGAGGTCGCACCAGAGTTCGAGGCTGAGGTCGCGCCAGAGGCCGAGGCTGAGCTCAGCCTCGAGAAGGAGCACCTGTTATAGAGCCTCATATGGATTTCGAAGAGGAGGTTCCACCTTAGACTGTACCCGTTAGACTAGTTCATGTCCTGGAAGGATTCATAGCTACTCTAGTGCTTCAGGACGCTCTAGTTTGTTTGTTGGGCCTTATGGAGGGTGTGGCCCAGAATGGTACATTTACAGTGGCACCAGTCGTCTCACATGCTAGGGTAGGAGCAAAAAATCTCACTACTCCCACTCCGGAGAAGATAGCTCCCCAGTATCAGGCTCGAGTTGCCCCGCCTGTTGGGGTAGTTTAGCTGGTTGTTGTGGCACATGCCGGTGATAGGCCTGCCATGTCTTCTGAGGATTTATTGAGATTGGACAAGTTTACTAAAATCTTTCCGGTTCACATTAATGGTGCACCTTTTGAGGACCCACAGGATTATCTTGACCGCTGACATGAGGTGCTGCAAAACATGGGTAGAGTTGAGAATAATAGGGTAGATTTTGCTATGTTTCGGATGATGGGTTCTGCCAAGAGGTGGTGGAGAGATTATATGTTGACCAAACTAGTTGGGTTGTCTGCACTTACCTGTGATCAGTTCTCTCAGCTATTTATAGAGATGTTCATCCCTGTCATACTGAGAGAGGATTACCACAGGCAGTTTGAGAGTCTCCAGCAGGGCAGTATGATTGTTACTCAGTACAAGACCCGTTTTGTGGATCTAGCTCACCGTGCTACTATCTTTCTCCCTACTGAGAAGGAAAGAGAGATTTAATGAGGGACTCACTTACGTTATCAGGCTTCAGATGACTAAGGAGACCGGAAGTGATATTTCCTTTCAGGCGGCTGCAAATATTGCTAGACGGATAGAGATGGTTCTTGCTTAGGAGAAGGGACAAGTATTTGATAAGAGGCCTCGTCAGTTCGGTGGGTTCAGTGGTGCCTCGTATGGAGGCAGGGGTACTTTTGATAGAGGTCATCCTCCTATGTCATTTCAGTCAACACTCCAGGAATCTCATAATGCTTCAAGGAACCGTTGTCCTATTGTGTCTCATCCTGATCATCTATCTTATAGTGCATCACGAGCTCCTATTAGTGCACCTCCAATCCAGAGTTATCAGGGTGGTTATCCAGGTCGACACGGCCAGTTCCAGGGTCAACAGTCACAGCAGCCGAGGGCTTGTTATACTTGTAGGGGATCCTAGGCACGTTGCTAGATTTTGCCCCAAGTCTCAGGGTAGTATGCAACAGTAGGGTTCTCATGCTATTATTTCTGCACCAGTTGTTCCACTGCCCTCCCAGCCAGCTAGGGGCAGGGGCAAGAAAACTAGAGGTGGGGGTCAGACCGTTAGAGGTGGAGGTCATGTCATTAGAGGTGGAGGCCGGCCAATTAGAGGTCATCCCAGAGATATAGCTCAGAGTGGTAGGGCCCAGCCCCAATTTTATACGATGTCATGATCACAAGTATTTTTCCAGTTTGCCATAGAGATGCTTTAGTTCTATTTTATCTGGGATCTACTTATGTGTCCTCCTATTTTGCTTCATATCTAGTTGTGCCTCATGATTCTTTGGGTGCTCTTGTATATGTGTCCATACCAGTGGGAGATTCTATTGTTGTAGATCGTGTCTATCGTTCTTGTGTAGTAACTATTGGGAGTCTCAAGACAAGCGTAGATCTTCTACTTCTTGATATGGTATATTTTGATGTCATCTTGGGTATGAATTGGTTGTCACCCTATCATGCTATATTGGATTGTCACGCCAAAATGGTGACCTTATCCATGCCGGAGGTGCCTCGATTAGAGTGTAAAGGGACTCATGGCCATTCTACCAACAAGGTTATCTCTTATGTTCGTGCTTATGGTCGATAGGAGCATGAGCAGCATCTTCGGATTGTGCTTCAAACATTGAGGCATAGTCAGTTATATGCCAAATTTTCAAAATGCGAGTTATGGTTAGACTCAGTTACCTTTTGAGGGCATGTTGTATCGACAGAAGGCATAAAAGTGAACCCTAAGAAGATTGAGGCAGTTCAGAACTGGCCTAGACCCACTTTAACAACAGAGATCCAAAGTTTTCTAGGTCTGGCGGGTCATTATCGCCGGTCCGTGGAGGGGTTTTCCTCCATAGCAACCCTATTGACCAGACTGACCCAAAACAAATGCTCCATTCAGGTGGTCAGACGAGTGTGAGTTGAGCTTTCAGAAGCTCAAGACTACTTTAACTACTGCGCCAATATTGGTATTGCCTACATGTCCAAGATCTTATACGGTGTATTATGATACATCTCGCATTGGGCTCAGTGCAGTATTAATGCAAGATGGCAGGGTGATTGCATATGCGTCGCGGCAGTTGAAAGTTCATGAGAAGAATTCTCATGTTCATGACTTAGAATTGGCAGCCATTGTTCATGCGCTGAAGATTTGGAGGCACTAATTTTACGGTGTGTCGTGTGAGGTATTCATTGATCATCATAGTCTACAGTATCTATTCAAACAAAAATATCTCACTTTGAGGCAGAGAAGATGGTTGGAGCTGCTGAAAGACTATGATATCACCATTTTGTATCACCTTGGAAAGTCCAATGTGGTGGCCGATGCTTTGTGTAGAAAGGTTGTGAGTATGGGCAGCCTTGCATATTTTCCAGTTGGTGAGAGGCCGTTAGCTACAGATGTTCAGACTTTGGCTAATCAGTTTGTGAGGTTAGATGTTTCAGAGCCTAGTCGGGTCCTATCTTGCACAGCCGCTTGATATTCCTTGTATGAGCGCATCAAAGAGCGACAGTATAATGATCCTCATTTGTTTGTCCTTAAGGACAGGGTGCGGCACGGTAGTGCCAAGCAGGTTGCTGTGGGGGATGATGGAGTTCTGTGGATGCAGGGTCGTATTTGTGTGCCTAATGTGGATGGGCTTCATGAATTAATTCTTGAAGAGGCCCACAGTTCCAGGTATTCTATTCATCTGGGTGCCGCCAAAATGTATCAAAGTTTTCAGCAACATTATTAGTGGAGGAGAATGAAGAGGGATATAGTTGCATATGTAGCTCGATATCTAAATTGTCAACAAGTTAAGTACGAGCATCAAAGACCTGGTTGTTTGCTTCAGAAGTTAGAAATTCCTAAGTGGAAGTGGGAGCGTATTACTATGGATTTTGTTGTTGGACTCCCACAGACTCAGAGAAATTTTGATGCAGTATGGGTCATTGTGGACAGGCTGACCAAGTCAGCACATTTCATTCCAGCAGCAGTTACCTATTTTTCAGAGCGGTTAGCGGATATTTACATTCGCGAGATTGTCCGCCTTCACGGTGTGCCCGTGTCTATCATTTCTGATTGAGGTACACAGTTTACCTCGCACTTATGGAGGGTCTACAGCATGATTTAGGCACACAGGTTGAGTTGAGTACATCATTCCATCCTCAGATGGACGGACAATCCGAGCTCACTATTCAAATATTGGAGGATATGCTTCGTGCTTGTGTTATGGATTTCTAAAGTTCTTGGGATCGATTCTTGCCGCTTGCAGAGTCTGCCTATAATAACAGCTACCAGTCGAGCATTCAGATGGCTCTATATGAAGCGTTATATGGGAGGCAATATCATTCGCCAGTTGGCTGGTTTAAACCGTGAGAGACTCGGTTGTTGGGTACCAATATGGTGGATGATGCCTTGGATAAGGTCAAGATTATTCAGGATCGACTTCGTACAACTCAGTCTAGGCAAAAGAGTTATGCCTACCGTAAATTTCATGATGTTGCATTCATGGTTGGAGAAATAGTATTACTCCAGGTTTCACATATGAATGGTGTAATGCAATTCGGAAAGAAGGGCAAGTTGAGCCCTAGGTATATCGGACCCTTTGAAATTCTTGAAAGGGTGGGTGAAGTAGCCTACAGGCTTGCACTACCACCTAGTTTATCAGCAGTTCATCCGGTGTTCCATGTGTCTATGCTTTGAAAATATCATGGTGATCCGTCCCATGTGTTATATTTCAGCTCAGTCCAATTGGACAAAGATTTGACTTATGAGGAGGAGCCGATAGCTATTCTAGTCCGGCAGGTCCAACAGTTAAGGTTTAAGAGTTATCCATCAGTTCGAGTATAGTGGAGAGATTAGCTGGTTGAAACATCTACCTGGGAGTCCGAGTCGGACATGCGGAGTAGATATCCACACCTTTTCACCAGCCCAGGTACTTTTCTAATTACGTTCGAGGTGGAGAATGTGAGGACCCGATAGGTCATATTTAAATTTAACATTTAATTTTGTGCTCTGAAACCTCAAATAACACCATTCAGCATTTCTTGACTTACGTGTGCAGTCCATATATTTTTTCGAAAATTGTTATGTGAACAATTGATTACAATGTAAAATAGTGCTTCAAAACTCATTTAAGTTAACTTCGGTCAACATTTTGAGCAAACGGATCCGGGTCGGTATTTTGATAGTCCTGGTGGGTCCGTATCATGATTTTGGACTTGGTAGTATACCTGTAATCGAATTCAAAACTCCCTAGCTCGAATTATCGCCATTTGACGGAAACTAGAAATTTAAATGTTTAAAGAATTCCTAAATTATCCATAATTGGATTTTTGTTGATACCGAATCCCGATTTGGATTTTGAGAATTCGATCAGCTTCGTAGCAATACTTACGACTTTTGTACAAAATTTGAAGTTATTTCGAAGTGCGTAGGCACGTTTTCCGATAGTTTTTAAAAAAAATAAAATGTTTGATTCTATAAAGCTTGAATTTCTAAAGTTTGACCAGAGATTTGACTTTCATGTAAATGACTATGGAATAGTGTTTTGAGGATTCCAATAGCTTTGTATGGTGATTTCGGTCTTAGGCATATGTCCAGATTTGAATTTGGAAGTCCGTAGGACAATTCGGCGTATTTTGGCGAAAAACTAGAAAGTTGAGGTTTTGGAATATTTATAAGTTTGACCAAGAGTTGGCTTTGATGATATCAGGTTCAGATTATGGTTCTAGAAATTTCAGTAGCTTCGTTATGTCGTTTGGGACTTGTACGCAAAATTTGAGCTCATTCCGAATTGATTTGATATGTTTCGGTGCGAGTTATAAAATTGAAAAATTCATAAACTCATAAGTCTAAATCGACACACGATTTGTAGTTTTACCGTTGTTATGTGTTATTTGAGACATCGAGTAAGTCTGTAATATATTTAAGACTTGTTGGTATGTTCGTACGGGGTCCTGAGGGGTTCAGGTGAGTATTAGAATGGTTTCAGACCATTTCTAGGTCATTTTTAACTACTGCTTTTTAGGCTAAACATTGTGCATCGTAGAAATTTCTATTGCACAGGGCTGACTTTTGAAGCTTATATCTTGTTATGTGTAAGGAATTTTGAGATGATTCAAAAATAAAGGTTTTGGCCCTTTGAGTCTAGTTTCGAAAAATGTAAATAATTCATCATTTAGATATTTGTACAAAAAGTTATGATCGATTTACTGAAAACTGGTACTGCAGTTGTTTTGCCTGGTAGTGTGCATCGTGAGAAATTTCTACTGCACGAGGCTGACTTTGGAAGCTAATATCTCGCAATCTATAAGGGATTTGGAGATGATCAAAACACGAAAATTGTAGCCCTTTGAACCTAGTTTCCAGAAAAGCTAAATCATTCAGCATTTGGAGATTTTTTAATAAAGTTATGATTGATTTACTGAAGGCGGTACTGCAAATGTTTTCCTGGAAATAATGATACAAGTCGCATTTCACACATACGACTTGCCTAGACATAATGTATAAGTCCGAAGTCCGACATTTTTGTTCATTTTTAGAGTTTTAGACCTCGGTTTTGGGCGATTCAGAGGGGGTTTTCACGAGTTTGAGTTGGGTAGTATTCTTTATCTAAAATTAGTTATATTTCTTGATTTCATGCTTATTTACATCATTAATTAATGAATTGAATGGAAGAAAATAGGGTTTTTTGTAAAATCTTCCAAAAATAAAAAATGCAGATTTGAAAGGAGATCCGATGTCGGAATTTAATAATTTTTGTACGGTTGAACTCATATTGGAAGGGGTGTTCAAATTCCGTGAAATTTTATCGGGTTCCGAAAAGTGGGCCCCACATTGAGTTTTGATTGACTTTTCAAAAAATGACTTAAATTAAGTCTCTTTCGAATTGTGAATGATTTCTAAAGCTCCAATTGAATTGTTGATAAATAAATTGCTATGTTTGATTGGTTTGGAGACTAATTCGAGCATAGTGTAGAGATTAGCCGGTTGAAACATCTACTTGGGAGTCTGAATTGGACATCTGGAGTAGATATCCACACCTTTTCACCAGCCCAAGTACTTTTCTAATTACATTCGAGTATGAACGTTTATTTAGAGGTAGAGAATGTGATGACCCGATAGGTCATCTTTAAATTTAACATTTAATTTTGTGCTCCGAAACCTCGAATAGCACCATTCAGTATTCCTCTACTTACGTGCACAGTCCATATATTTTTTTAAAAAGCTTTTATGTGAAAAAATGATAAAAATGTGAAATAGTGCTCAAAACTCATTTAAGTTGACTTCGGTCAATGTTTTGAGAAAACGAACCTGGGTCGGTGTTCCGATAGTCCTGTTGGGTCTGTATCATGATTTTGGACTTGGTAGTATGCCTGAAAACAAATTCGAAAGTCCCTAGCTCGAATTATCGCCATTTGACGGAAACTAGAAATTTAAAGGTTTAAAGAATTCCTAAATTGTCCATAATTGGATTTTTGTTGATATCGGGTCCCAATTTGGATTTCGAGAGTCGATCAGCTTTGTAACAATACTTATGACTTATGTATAAAATTCGAAGTTATTCCGAGGTGCGTAGGCACGTTTTCTGTTAGTTGTTTTAAAAAAACAAGGTTTGATTTTATAAAGCTTGAATTTTTAAAGTTTGACTAGATATTTGACTTTTATATAAATGACTACGGAATAGTATTTTGAGGATTCCAATAGCTTTGTATGGTGATTTCGGACTTAGGCGTATGTCCATATTTGGATTTGGAAGTCCGTAGGACAATTCGGCGCATTTTGGCGAAAAATTGGAAAGTTGAGGTTTTGAAATATTTATAAGTTTAACCAAGAGTTGGCTTTGATGATATCAGGTTCAGATTATGGTTCCGGAAATTTCAGTAGCTTCGTTATGTCGTTTGGGACTTGTACGCAAAATTTGAGTTCATTCCGAATTGATTTGACATGTTTCAGCGCGAGTTATAGAATTGAAAATTTCATAAACGCATAAGTCTAAATCGACGCGCGATTTGTAGTTTTGCCGTTGATATGTGTGATTTGAGACATCGAGTAAGTCCGTAATAAATTTTGAGACTTGTTGGTATGTTCATACGGGGTCATGAGGGGTTAGGGTGAGCTTCGAAATGGTTTCGGACCATTTCTAGGTCATTTTTAACTACTGGGTTTTTGGCTGCAACAGTGTGCATAGCAGAAATATCTGTTGCACAAGGCTGACTTTGGAAGGTTATATCTCATAATTTGTAAGGATTTTGGAGATAATCCAAAAATAAAAGTTGTATCCCTTTGAGTCTAGTTTTGAAAAATATAAACAATTTATTATTTGGACATTTGTACAGAAAGTTATGATAGATTTACTGAAGAGTGGTACCGCAGTTATTTTGCCTGGCAGTGTGCATCGTGAGAAATTTCAGCTGCACATGGCTAACTTTGGAGCTTATATTTCACAATCTATAAGGGATTTGGAGATGATCAAAACACGAAAGTTATAGCCCTTTGAACCTAGTTTCCAGAAAGGTAAACCATTCATCATTTGAACATTTGTAAATAAAGTTATGATCGATTTACTAAAGACGGTACTGCAAATAATTTCCTGGAAATAATGATACAAGTCGCATTTCACACATGCGACTTGCCTAGACAGAATGTATAAGTCCGGAGTCCGTCATTTTTGTTCAGTTTTAGAGTTTTAGACCTCTTTTGTAGGCGATTGAGGGGGATGTTTCACAAGTTTGAGTTGGGTAAGTATTCTTTATCCGAAATTAGTTATATTTCTTCATTCCATGCTTATTTACATCATTAATTAATGAATTGAATGGAAGAAAATGGGTTTTTTGTGAAATCTTCCAAAAATAAAAAATAAAGATTCGAAAGGAGATCCGATGTCGGAATTCGATAATTTTTGTATGATTGAACTCGTATCGGAATGGGTGTTCAGATTCCGTAAAATTTTGTCGGGTTCCAAAAAGTGGACCCCACATTGACCTTTGGTTGACTTCCGAAAATGACTTAAATTACATTCTTTCGAATTGTGAATGATTTCTAAAGCTCCAATTGAATTGTTGATAAATAAATTGCTAGGTTTGATTGGTTTGGAGACTACTTCAAAAGGAAAAGACGTGGTCAAGTGATCACTTGAATTGCGAAGCAAGGTAAGTGCCGTGCTTAACCTTGAATTGAGGGAATATAACCCTTGAACTATGTATTATGTGAATTTCATGTGTAGCGACGTATAGACGAGGTGACAAGGGTCTATATGTCGTCAAATTGCTTGTTTTCATGTTTTTACGTATTTTACCAATTGCCTTATTTCATGAATAATTGTTATATTAATTGATTCTCTTGTTTTCATTGCTTACTATTATGCCTTGATTTCATGTTTTAATTGCTATCTACTTATCTGACTTTTGTGTAATAATTGTTACTTGACATTTAGCATTTTATATATTAAATTGCATATCTCCTTTGTAATTCTACATTTATTTATTACTTGTCCCCATTTGTTTCCTACATAATTTATAATTATTATAAACCTTGTTGCCTAATAGTTTTATATTAATTGTGGTATTTATTGAAGTAGTCTTACGTATAAGTGTTGTTAATTTATATTATTGGATCGGGTTGCACGCCGCAACGAAATTTATTTGAAAGATTATATTGTGGGATCGGGTTGCATACCGCAACAGAATTAATTGAACGTTTATATTATGGGATCGGGTTGCACGCCGCAACCGAATTAATTGAAGGTTTATATTGAGGGATCGGGTTGCACGCCGCAACAGAATGATAAAAGTAATAATTGATTGTGACTATCGAATTGGCCTCGATTGTTGATATGAGTTACCTGTTTTACCTCTATTCCTGTTATTATTATCATTATTGCGTACAGGTTAATGTAAGCAACCTGCCTTAGCCTCGTCACCACTTCGTCGAGGTTAGGCTTGGCACTTACAGAGTACATGGGGTCGGTTGTACTCATACTATACTCTACACTTCTGGTGGAGATACCGGAGTTGGTCTCAGTGGCGTACCATAGACTTTCTCGGATTCAGCTAGCGGAGGAGACTTGAGGTATAGCTGCACTGCGTTCGCAACTCTGAAGTCCCCTTCTATTTTATCTTAGCTGTGTATTTTCTTTGAGATAATTTTATTTTTATTTAGACCCTTATTTATATTATTCTAGAAACTCGTGTACTTGTGACACCAGTTCTAGGATGGTATTAAGACATCGCTATTATTTTAGTTTTTTCACTTTAGTTCAGATTTTATTCCATTTATTTGGTTTCTTTATTATTAATTTAATTGAATTGTTAAAATGGTAAAAAATATTCTAATGTTGGCTTGCCTAACAAGTGAAATGTTAGGCGCTATCTCGGTCCCGAAGGTGGGAATTTCGATTCGTGACACAGTCAATACTAGTATACAGGTAAATCTGAATTAGTCAAGCTAGTTGATATATTCGAGGGGGTCTTGGAGCAACAGTAAAGTTATTTTCATATGATCTATAGATCATGAGTTCGAGACGTAAAAATAGCCATTAATGCTTGCATAACAGTAGGGCCCTTAAGAGTCGTTTGGTTCACTGACTAAATTATTATGGAATTATAATCTCTGGACTAATTTATCTTACATGAGAGGTCGGATAAAATAATTCCAAGTTTGATAGGATAAGGTGAGATATCCAGAATTAAGTCTAGTATTAAATTTATATTTATTGACGATATAAATATAATCATAGATTTAATCCCACCTTATTCCACCTTATCTTGCATATGAAACGACCCATTAAGAGTGTGGTCCTTCCTTGGACCATGCATGAATGCGGGATGTTTTATACATCAGGTACCTGCTAATATACCAGAGAGTTATAAAATAAAAATAAAAAAGACTATTTGACACATGATGAGTAGAGAGTGACTACCGATGCTATGTAAAGGACCAATCCGCTTTCTTTCTTTTCGTGTGTGGTTAAAGCGGAATTGATTATATTAACAATTGAGAGCCAAAATTAGATACATCGGAGGGGTATTGTGTATCCTTTATACCAGTCATAGATTGTTTCATAGTATCACTATTACAATCTAAAATAGTTTTAGGAAAAGCAGTTCCTAGGATGTCTGCTCAAAATATTTCATTTGCAAATACTGAAAGAACTATCAGCATAATTGTCCTTCTCGAAAGGTTTGTTTTTGCTCCTTCCTTTGTTAGTAGGTCAGCTACCCTGTTATGTTCTCTGTAGTTGTGTTTCACCACTGTTTTGTCCATCCTTTGGATCAACAGCATGCATTCAGAGATAATAGTGTCATAAGTATCATATCCCATTTCTAGCATTCGT
The DNA here is from genome assembly GCA_000715115.1 of Nicotiana otophora. NCBI lineage: Eukaryota > Viridiplantae > Streptophyta > Magnoliopsida > Solanales > Solanaceae > Nicotiana > Nicotiana otophora. The sequence continues at coordinate 87,012 of AWOL01S0000140.1, read as the reverse complement.
ATTACCTTTGTAGAGTCAGTAACTATTTCAAGGGGTGTGAGGCCTCTTTACTCTGCAATTTGTTGTCCTAAGGGTAGTTAGCTCAGCCTGTATACATTGGTTCCGATTTCGTCTGTACATGTAGCCGGGGTCGGCTCTAAGGTTACGAGGAGTAAGGCTTCCTTAGGCCCCACAATTGGGGGGTATTTTGTGGCGGG
>AWOL01S0000140.1:74811-86450 GCA_000715115.1 Nicotiana otophora | reverse complement strand
GGGGGGGGGGGGGGGGGGAGGATTATTAAAAAATAATAGGTCCATAGGTATTTAAAAATTAATATGTTAGTATTTTAATACAAAATTTTTAATATAAAAGGAAAGAAGAACTTTTTAGACATATAAATAAAATAATAATCTGACTTACTTCAAAACCGGTTGGTAGATGAATAGTTTTTCCAACATTTTAATTTTCTGCTTTTTACCTTTTTATTAGATAACGTGTAAAACATTTACTCTTTCTTTCTTAATTTGACCAAGTCAATCTTTCTTTTTTTCCAATCTCTTCATATTTTCAGAAACCCCTACATATTTTTTGTCTTTCTCTTTGATATTTTACTTACCTTCTTTCTCCAAGATTTCATTACTCACCTTCTTTCTCCAAAATTTTATTACTCACCTTCTTTCTCCAAGATTTTGACAAGGTGGGTTGCTCTGATGGTAAGCAACCTCCACTTCCAACCAAGAGGTTGTGAGTTCGAGTCACCCCAAGAGCAAGGTGGGGAGTTCTTGGAGGGAAGGATGCCGAGGGTCATTTTGGAAACAGCCTCTCTACCTCAGGGTAGGGGTAAGGTCTGCGTACACACTACCCTCCCCAGACCCCACTAGTGAGATTATACTGGGTTGTTGTTGTTGTTGTTGTTGTCTTCTTTCTCCAAGATTTCATTAGTTCAAATGTTCAACAATATTTTTAAGCTTCCAATAGTTCTATACTTATATTGCTCTATGAAATCTTATTTAAGATCAACAATGTCTCAAGAAAGATTAAGCTCACATTTGGCCATAGATTTTTGCTACTTAGTTCAAAAATAATTAAAAATATTATTTGTTTATGGGATATGATCAGTTTTTGAAATAACATTTGCCAAAATTTTTCAAATTCCCATAAAATTGGCTTAGGGCAGTTTTTTGGTGAAAATGTTTCTTCTATTCACAAACTTCAGCTTTTCTTCGAATAAAATGCATGTTCAAACATAACTTTAACTTCTAAAATTTATTTTTCAATACAACTTCAATTTTGTTTTCATGTTTCAACCAAATTTATGTCCAAACGCTAGCTAAATGAGTTGGCTATATTATCAATCGAAAAGGAATTATTAAAAATAATTGATCCAAAAAAAAATTATTAACAACTTTGTATCTCAAAAAGTTAGAAGAATAAACTTTAAATAAAACATATCTTATAATTTTCTTTTAAAAATTTAAACATCATACTAAATTTTGGCTTTAGGCTCCCGTATGTACTTGAGCCGCCCCAGCATGTAGCTACTGAGTTATTGGTTGATATTGTTTTTCTTTGTTTCAAAACAAAAACTTATAGCAAGTTTTTTGTGGGAACCGGGAAAGAGTGGAGGCCTTTCATTTTCTCAGTTTTTATTTGAGAATGGAAGTGGGATTCTAAAACCAAAGTTTCACTGAAGTAGGAATAAAGTTATGCTTTTTCTTCCGAGCGGGTATTAATATATACTATTCCGAATAATGAATTCAGAAATCATAAATAGGAAAGTCGTGTGTTCTGCGTTTAGAAGAATGTTTATAAACTCGTCATTACAAATTGCCAGAACCCTAACCATTAAGGTACGTCATTTATATCAAAATTAGAGGTGGACCAAAAAATTTAATATAGTTTATTTTTTGCAAGAACTTTAATTTAGTACGGATATTAATAAAAATGATTTTCAGTCTTATCATAGGCCTAAACAAGGGTCAAGGTAAGATCCGGAGTATCCATGGGTTCCTAAGTCCAGGTAATGTGAAAATAGCATGGGCTAGCCAGTTTTCGGACTAATAATTAAAAAATAGCCAGCGTTTGCGAAGTCATTGAAAGATAGCCACTATTTTGCTGCAATACAGAAAGTTTCAGCATAATATACTAGAAATTATTGCACTTGTGTATGAACTTCTAACATATTATGCTGGAACTCCAGCTCACGGAAAGTTCCAGCATAATATACTGGAGATTGGAGCACCTGTGTATAAACTTCTAGCATATTATGCTGGACCAGTATATTATGATAGAACTCTAGTATATTATGCTAGAAGTTCAGCATTCTTAATATTTTCCCATAAATGGAGTATGGGGAGGGTGAGATATACGCAGCCTTACTCCTACCCTAGAAGGGCAGAGAGGCTGTTTCCGAACTCCACTATATTATACTGGAATATTTTCCGGATTTTGAACAGTATTTTCGTTGAGATTTCTCTTTACATGAAAAGTGGCTAAATTTCGATTACTTTTGAAACTATGGCTATTTTTCAATTACCACTTGTAAATCTGGCTATTTTTCAATTTCACTCCCACGTAATTTACTTGGCCCATTTAGTGAGATCTTGGAGTCTGGTCAACCCCATTGAGAGGACTCGAGGTTCTGCAATTTGTGGAAGGCCAAGCTATTACAGTCAACCCTCTCTATAACAGCCTCGTTTGTTCCGATATTTTTTTGTTTTTATAGTGAAATAGTTGTTATACACCTATGCATTTGACGCTTAAATAATTTTTACTGTTATAGAGAAAAATAATCCAAAAATCAATTTTTTTTTCCTTTTTGAATGTTACATATAAAAGATAATAAAATTATTCAAATTTAAAATCTCAAAAGATATGCATATTTCACTAGTTAAATATTGAAGAAAGCTAATACATTATTAATAAATTCATAACTAAAAGTATAAAGATTTAAACTCTAAGGTAGATATTTTAAAGCTACCTAAAAAATATTTTTTTTCAAGATTGATGGAAGAACTTTATAATTGTAGCTTGTTTAGTAGATTTCATTCTCTTACTAGCGATATAACGCTTGAATTGGTGAAAATCCGTGTCCAAATTTTTAGCAAAAAGGTATCTAATAATTTTTCCTCGAAGATAATCTAAAATTTAATAGTTATATTTTCTATCTAAATATGTTTTTGGAATTTGTCCACTGAAAAAGATATCATATGTAAATCTTCAACTCTGTATCTGTCACGACCCAAAATTCCAACCTGTCGTGATGGCGCCTATCTCGATACTAGGCAAGTCGATAATCTCGATAAACCACAATTTCTCTTAAGTTTGAAAACACAATAATTTAATACAATACAAAATCCAACAAATATTGACACGAACACTCCCCAAAAGCTGGTGTCACTAAGTACATGAGCATCAAATATGAATACAAATCTGAAAAATACGGTCTATAATAGTCTGAGACCAAATACATTAAACAAGGAGATAGAGAAAGAGAGACAAGGCATGCGAAACACGGCAGCTACCTCAAAATCTCCTGAAAATCAACTGCGCAAAATGATCAACACCCGCTATGTCCGGGAATATCTAGATCTGCACACGAAGTGCAGGGTGTAGTATGAGTACAACCAACTCAACAAGTAACAATATTAACTAAGAAACTGAAGATAATGATGAGCTACACATTTATAGTTCGCTTTTAGTAATTCCAGCAAATAATAGACATGCTTTCAAATCCGGCAGTTTAAGTCAAATTAATTTTATACAGTTCAAGTTCATATAATCCGGATATAAAATCTTTCATAGATTTCACAATAATGGCAGATAGCAACCAAGTGCAACAACAAATGTAAAGCAAGTACAACCTCTCAGAAAAAAGTCACGCAACTCATCACAACATCTCAACCACTCGGCTCTCATCCCTCAGCACTCACACTCAATGGGTACCGCGCTCACTGGGGGTGTACAAACTCCGGAGGGGCTCCTACAGCCCAAGCGCTATAATCTGCATGGATAAATCACGTGTTGCACGGACAACTCACGTGCCATAATATAAATATCTGGATCCGTACGGCAAATTCATGTATTGCACGGCCAACTCACGTGCTATAGTAGAATATATGGATCCGCACGGCCAACTCACGTGCTGCACGGCCAACTCACGTGCTATAGTATAATATAAGGATCTGCACGGCCAACTCACGTGCTATAATAATATATATCACAATCAGGCACTCGGCCTTGCTCAGCCATAAATCTCTCCAGTCTCTTGAGCTCTCAGAAATTATGAAAATCAGCCCAAACAACAATGATATGATGCATCAATAATGAACAATAGAGACTGAGATAAAATAATCAAGTAAACTGTGACTGAGTACAAACAATAATTTAGCAAATAGTTCAATATGTACACGGCCTCTATGGGTCCCAACAATACCAACATACAGCCTAAACATAGTTTCTAGTCAAATTTCCACAACACATAGAGAGCACATAGTACAACAAGTTATGCAACTTTACAGTCTCACGGGATGGATCAAGTCACAATCCCCTAGGTGAACGCCCACACGCCTGTCACCTAGCATGTGCATCACCTCCAAAGTAATCATATGATACCTAATTTCGGGGTTTCATACCCTCAGGATCAAATTTAAAATTGTTACTTACCTCAGAGCGTGAAATCATTTACTCTGCTATGCTTTTGCCTCGCAAATTGACCTCTGAATACCTCGAATCTAGTCAAAAATAATTCATTTCAGTCACTAAATATTATTGGAATTAATTTCATATAAAAATATAATTTTATATAAAAATCTGCATTTTGGCTCAAAAGTCGCCTATGCGGCCCACGTCTCGGAACCTTACAAAAGTTACAAAATATGCACGCCCTTTCAACCACGAGTCTAACCATACAAATTTTACCAAACTCCAACCTCAACTCGACCCCCAAAACTTCAAATCTTATTTTCAAATCCCTAAGTTTAAACCCTCGATTTACATCTCAAAAACATGTAATCTTGTCGGGTTATTCGATGCTAATTCAATATTATGGAGTAGAAATGATCACAAGTGACTTACCTCAACTTTTCCTCGAATTCTCTCTCAAAATCGCCCCACAAACCGTGCTTGAAAGTCCAAAAATGGAAAAACTTCGGAACTCCTTCGAAATGTATATTGTCCAGGGGTTCCAGCAGTGGTATTAAGTCCAAATTTGATCCGTTAACCATCTGAAGCTCACTCGAGCCCCGGGACCTCAACCAAATATACCAACAAGTCCTAAAACATCATACGGACTTAGTCGAACCCTCAAATCACCTCAAACAACGCTAAAACCATGAATTACACCCCAATTCAAGCCTAGTGAACTTTGAAATTTTTAATTTCTACAAATGACTCTCGAACCTATCAAATCACGTCCGATTTACCTCAACTTTTGCACACAAGTCATAATTGACATAACGGAGGCATTATAATTCTTAGAATTGGATTCGGACCCCGATATCAAAAAGTCAACCCCTCCCTGGTCAAACTTTCCCAAAAAATTTAACTTTCGGCATTTCAAGCCTAATTCCACTACGAACTTCCAAATAATCTTTCAGAAACGCTTCTAAGTCCAAAATCACCATGCAGAGCTATTGGAATCATCAAAATTCAAATCCGAGGTCTTTTACATAGAGGTCCACATCCGGTCAACCTTTCTAACTTAAATTATTAATTATGAGACTAAGTGTCTCATTTCACTCCGAATTCCTTCCGGACCAGAACCAACTACCCCGGCAAGTCATAAAACAACTGTAAAGCATAAATTGAGCAGTAAATGGGAAAATGGGGTTATTATACTCAAAACGACCAACTGGGTCGTTACATTCTCCCCCTCTTAGACAAACGTTTGTCCTCGATCGAGTTTAGAATCATACCTGGAGTATCAAATAGGTGTGGATATTTGCTCCGCATCTCCTGCTCAATCTCCCAAGTAGCTTCTCTAATTGGCTGGCCTCTCCACTGTACCTTCACTGATGTTATATTCTTTGACTTCAGCTTTCGAACATGCCGGTCTAAAATAGCTACCGGCTCCACATCATAAGTCAAATTACCGTCCAGTTGCACTGTTCTAAAATCTAGAATATGAGATGGATCCCCAACATATTTTCGAAGCATGGATGCATGGAACACTGGATGAACACCTGATAAACTAGGTGGCAAGGCAAGTTCATAAGCCACCTCTCCAATCTTCTTAAGTAACTCAAAAGGCCCGATATACCGAGGGCTCAACTTGCCCTTCTTCCTGAACCTCAACACACCCTTCATGGGTGAAATCTTGAGCAGAACCTTCTCCCCCACCATGTGAACAACATCACGAACCTTCCTGTCGGCATAACTCTTCTGTCTAGACTATGCCGTGGAAAGCCGTTCCTGAATCACTTTGACCTTCTCTAAAGTATCCTGAACCAAGTTAGTACCCAATAGCCTAACCTCCCTCGGTTCAAGAAACCCACCGGAGACCGGCACCGTCTCCCATACAAAGCCTCATACGGAGCCATCTGAATACTCCACTGGTAGCTGTTATTGTAAGCAAATTCCGCGAGTGGTAGAAATTGATCCCAAGAACCCCCAAAATCAATGACACAAACGCGTAACATATCCTCCAATATATTAATAGTGCGCTCGGACTGTCCGTCCATCTTAGGGTGAAATGTTGTACTCAACTAAACCTGTGTGCCCAATTCTCGCTGCACTGCCCTCCAAAACTGTGAGGCAAACTGCATACCCCGATCTGAAATAATGGACATCGACACACTGTGTAGGAGAACAATCTCGCGAATATAAATCCCAGCCAACCGCTCAGAAGAATAATTAGTACTAACTGGAATAAAATGTGCGGACTTGGTCATCCGATCTACAATCACCCAAACAGCATCAAACTTTCTCAAGGTCCGTGGGAGCCCAACTACAAAATCCTTGGTAATACGCTCCCATTTCCATTCCGGAATGTCAAGTCTCTGAAGCAATCCTCCCTGCCTCTGATGTTCATACTTTACTTGTTGACAATTTAGATACCGAGCTACAAACCCTACTATATCCTTCTTCATCCACCTCCACCAATAGTGCTGCCTCAAATCCTGATACATCTTCGCGGCACCTGGATGAATGGAGTACCGCGAACTGTGAGCTTTCTGGAGAATCAACTCATGCAAACCATCTACATTAGGCACACATAACCTGCCCTGCATCCGTAATACACCATCCTCTCCAGTAGTGACTTCCTTGGCATCACCGTGTTGAACCATGTCCTTAAGAACAAGCAGATGTGGGTCATCATACTGACGTTCTCTAATACGATCATACAGAGAATACTGGGAAACCACACAAGCCAAAACTAGATTCGGCTCTGAAACATCCAATCTAACAAACTGATTAGCCAAGGCCTGAACATCTAAGGCTAAAGGCCTCTCTGCTACCGGTAAGTATGCTAAGCTGCCCAAAATCTCCGCCTTACGACTCAAGGCATCGGCCACTACATTGGTCTTTACGGGATGATAAAGAATAATGATATCATAATCCTTAAGCAACTCTAACCACCTTCGCTGCCGCAAATTAAGATCCTCTTATTTAAACAAATGTTGTAGACTCTGATGATCGGTATATACCTCACACTGGGCACCGAACAAGTAATGCCACCAAATTTTTAAGGCATGAACAATAGCTTCTAACTCAAGATCGTGGACTGGATAATTCTTCTCATGTACCTTTAACTGTTTGGAAGCATAGGCAATTACCCTACCATCTTGCATAAGAACTGCATTGAGACCAATACGCGACGCGTCACAATACACAGTATAAGACTCTGAACCTGTAGGTAACACCAATATTGGAGTTGTAGTCAAAGTTGTCTTGAGCTTCTAAAATCTCTCTTTACATTCGCCCGACCACCTAAACGGAGCACCTTTCTAGGTCAATTTAGTCATAGGCGATGCAATAGACGAGAAACCCTCCATGAAGCGACGATAATAACTGGCCAAGCCGAGAAAACTTTGAATCTCAGTAACTGAAGATGGTTTGGGCCAATTCTGAACTGCCTCTATTTCCTTTGTATCCACCTCAATTCCTTCACTGGACACTATATGTCCCAAGAATGCCACCGAACTTAGCCAGAACTCACACGTAGAGAATTTAGCATAAAGTCTCTCCTCTCTCAGCCTCTGTAATACAATACCCAAGTGTTGTGCATGCTCCTCCTAACTACGTGAGTACACCAGAATATCATCAATAAATACCACGACAAATAAATCAAGATATGGATGGAATACACTATTCATCAAATGCATAAATGTTGCTGGGGAATTGGTTAGCCCAAAAGACATCACAAGAAATTTATAGTGGCCATAACGAGTCCTGAATGTCGTCTTTAAAATATCCGAATCCCGAATTTTCAATTGGTGATACCCAGACCTCAAATCAATTTTGGAGAACACCCTTGCTCCCTGAAGCTGGTCAAATAAGTCGTCAATACGCTACAATGGATATTTATTCTTGATTGTAATTGTCACGACCCAAAATCCCACCACAGGCGTCGTGATGGCACCTAGTCTCTAAGACTAGGTAAGCCGATTTCTATTACATTTTGAAGCCATTGTGTTTTTGAATTAAAATCTAATAGCGGAAATAATTATAATACACAACCTCCCAAGATTGATAGTACTGACTCACGAACTCTAACTGAATACATGGAATGATCATGAGAACCGAATATACAATATTGTTTGATTATAAATTAACAGTACAATGAAATGAAAAGACTCCAAGGGACTGTGACGGCCAAGCAGCTCTACCTTGAATCCTTATGATTGCGCTTTAACTCTGCTCAAGTCTGATATCTTCAATACCTGGCTCTGTACAAAAATGTGCAGAAGTGTAGTATGAGTACGCCACGGTCGGTACCCAGTAAGTATCAAGACTAACCTCAATGGAGTAGAGACGAGGTACAGTCAAGACACTCACTAGTCTAATAACCTGTGCAATATAATATACAAAATAATAGGAAACAAATAACTATAGGACAACATGGAACAACCAGTGATATGCACAGCAGACAACAAGAATACCATTAATATCACTCAACAACTAATAAACACAAGTACACCCAATTAAATCAAGTTCTTCAAATAAATGTCTTTCACATATAATTCTTTCAGATAACTTTCTTTCAAATATAATTTTCTCAAATAATTATTTTTCAAATATAATTCTTTCAATAAATCTTTTCAAATATAATTTTCTCAAATAAATATCTTTCAAATAAAATTCTTTCATATAATGCTTTCTAAGTAAAACTCTTTCCAAATAAATATTTTGAATATAATTCTATCAATTAAAAAGTCACCATGTGACACCTCATTTTATAATCCGCCTAGCAATAGCCACATGCTCTCAATTTCAACATAAATCAGATTGTTATCAATTTACCAACAATAAGACAAGTTGCACAAGCTATAGAAATAAACACAAGAAAATCACAACATCACAACCCCACATAATCACATATCGTCCCTGACAATAGCCACCTGTATTGCTCCTATTGCCACCCTTATCACTCTTATAGCCACCCTTATCGCTCCACCCAGACAATATCAATAGCCACATTTATCGCTCTTGTTGCCACCCTTATCGTTTCTATAGCCACCCTTATCGCTCCTACGTCCAAAATCACCATACAGAGCTATTGGAACCATGAGAATTTAAATCCGAGATCGTTTACTCAAAAGTCAACTCTCCGGTCAACTCTTTCCATTTATGCTTCTAAATAAGGATTGTTCTTTTAATTTAATTCCGAATTTTCAGTAAATCAAACTCGACCACACCCGTAGGTCATAATACATATTGTGAAGCTGTTCGAGATTAAGTCACTAAACGGGGCGTTAATTCATCGTTACATTCTCCACCTCTTAAACGAACGTTCGTCCTCGAACGTTCTAAGAATTATTCTGAGATTAATAAATTGATGATTTTACTTTTACACATATACTCACGGTTGATTCCACGCTACCGTATTTGAGATACCACATCATCTCATTTGAGATTATTTCTTTTATACATATTTGTAAACTTTAAGATCAATTTCTTACACTCCAACATTTCAAAAGGTCTGATTTTGTTTTCACAACAACGCACGGCATTAGTCTCAACCGGCTATAGCAACTCGTGCCTACGCACATATCATTTTTCTTGATAGTGTTGAAGTACTTCAAAGAAATTGGGGTGTTTTATTCTTCCCCGCTTAGGGTCATTCGCCCTTAAACACATAACATAACTTATCTCTTCTTTTTCAAATCTCAATCCTTCAAATTTTACTAACTCCCAAATGTTTCAGAAATTTCGGTAGAGTCTCCCGTGTAATTGGGCCTATCCACCTGCCAGAGTAACACCAAAACAACTCCTAAAAATACATCCACAATGTATATATCAATAACACAATCTCATCGTTACAAACACTGCATTATCAAAATGATATCAGGACATGAAGCACATCACATGTATGCTCATCACCACATCTCTGGTCTTAAAAGCTGCTCATAACTAATTCCAGCATCATCAATTAATCTCATATTAACCACCACCTCATTCCGAATTTTCACAACACTTACAACAGAATGTGAGGCATGAAGACCTCATGATTGCATACTTGGATTAATGAGTCACATTTAACACCACTTGGCACTCATCTCATAGGTTAAACCTCAATGTTTACATTACCAAAATGGCTGAAGATGCACAGAACAATATACAAGAATTATCAAATAAGCCTAACAGGCATGACTCCCTATTAATACTATTGTAAAATTAAATTTCACAAAGGGATTTGTTTTTTAAAACTCATAAATATTTCACCACAAGGACCTCGTCCTTACATAACTTCCATTGCGGCTTGCAGTCCGGTTTACATATTTCACATCATGTATAAAATGCGAGGATCTCATCCTCAACTCCGAATCACAAGTATTTTGCACATTGTGCCAACTGAAATTTTCAATTTCCTTTCTTTCTTCTTTTCAATAAATTTCGTAAATATTTTTCATAACACATAATGAACCCTCATACCGGTACGGAATATAATTCATAAAAATTAGAATCAATTATTCCGACACACATTAAACCCACTATAATGAATAATAAAAATTACTTTTGGACTTATAGCCCTCAATGGTGTACAGAAATAAAATACCAGACAAGGGCTCATTTCTTTAAATCTCCCAACATGGATAAACATATAAGTGGGTCACAAATTTACGAAGCTCACCATAAGTGGGGCATAATAGGAGGACTTACCTCAATATTCAGAATCGAATAAAATTAAGAAAAATATCCTTTTATAATAAAATCAGGATCGTACCTGTAACGACACCATCTTGTGTATTGGCCCCAGCCAAATCATAGTGATTATATCAACGGGTCGGACCTACACCTCTTAGGCGTCCACTACCTGCCTGTCCTCCACCTCTAGCTGACTGTGCACCTGGAGTATCAACTGGAATAAAGCTTGTGGCTGGAGTGTTCAGATGAAATCCACCCATCCCAAGTCTGGGACAATCTCTCATGATATGCCCAGTATCACCACACTCATAACAACCCCTCTGAGGTCGCGGCTGCTCATACTGAGTCTGTGCCGGATAATTGGAATAACCACTACAAGAATCTCGTATCGGTGGTGCACTGTAAATTGGAGCACTCCGAGTAATCTGATGTGCGGACTGAGCTGACCGACTGCTCGAGCCTCCGCTATAATGGGTTCTAGCTGAAGAGTAAAATCCACTGAACCCTCCAGATCTTCGAGACCTTTTGGCCTCCTTAGACTCCCCTTCCTTGCCTAAAACACCCTCAATCTTCCTTGCAATCTCCACTACTTGTTGAAATGGAG
>AWOL01S0000140.1:0-71587 GCA_000715115.1 Nicotiana otophora | reverse complement strand
CTGGTCTACCTTCTTCATAGATTTGCCACTACCGATACGCTGCGCCTGACAGTTGAAATATAGTAAAGGCAACTCCGCTCACGTCCACAATACCCATGGTGCGGAGAATACGGTGACAATTTTCCAGAAATTCTTGGGCATCCTCTGTGGTTGTTCCACTGAAAGTTGGTGGATCATATTTCTTAAACCTTTCTAGTCTCTTTTGTTCTTTTTCTGATGCCTCTGGCCTAACCTCAGGTCAAACCAGAATAATAGGTTGTACCGGTACTACACTCGGAACCTGACCAACGGGAACCTATTGCTCTGGAGTTCTGGTAGGAGTCTGAGCTACTCCCCCAATCTGCGGAATGTTTGGTGCAACAGAGATAATTGCCGCCTGAGTTAATGTACCAAACATACTCAGGTACTGTGCTAAAGTCTCCTGAAATCCGGGGGTAACAACAGGTGCTTCTGGTACCTGTCCCCCAACTGGAGCTACTAGTGGCTCCTCAACTTCTGTTCTGACAGGTGTTGTAGTCGTAGCACGTGCCCTTCCTTGACCTCTACCTCGGCCTCTATCTGGGCCCCGACCTCTTGCAGCCCTAGCAGTATGAGCGGATGCCTGCTCAGCTAACCTGGTAGCATGTGTCCTCACCATCTGGGAGAGAATAGAGATACAAAGGCTCAACTTCCAATTTCAACAAATTCCGCATGACAGGAATGAAAGAAATGGAAATTTCCTAGCAGTTATGTAGTCTCTAGAAGATAAGTACAAACGTCTCCGTACCGATCCGCAAGACTCTACTAGACTCGTTCGTGACTTGTAGAACCTATGAACCTAGAGCTCTGATACTAACTTGTCACGACCCAAAATCCCACCACAGGCGTCGTGATGGCACCTAGTCTCTAAGACTAGGTAAGCCGATTTCTATTACATTTTGAAGCCATTGTTGTTTTGAATTAAAATCTAACAGCGGAAATAATTACAATACACAACCTCCCAAGACCGGTAGTACTGAGTCACGAACTCTAACTGAATACATGGAATGATCACGAGGACCGAATATAAAATATTGTTTGATTACAGATTAACAGTACAATGAAATGAAAAGACTCCAAGGGACTGCGACAGCCAAGCAGCTCTACCTTGAATCCTTATGATAGCGCCTTAACTCTGCTTAAGTCTGATATCTTCAATACCTGGCTTTGCACAAAAATGTGCAGAAGTGTAGTATGAGTACGCCATGATCGGTACCCAGTAAGTATCAAGACTAACCTCGATGGAGTAGAGACGAGGTACAGTCAAGACACTCACTAGTCTAATAACCTGTGCAATATATTATACAAAATAATATGAAACAAATAACAATAGGACAACATGGAACAACCAGTGATATGCATAGCAGACAACAAGAATACCATTAATATCACTCAACAATTAATAAACACAAGTACACCCAATTAAATCAAGTTCTTCAAATAAATATCTTTCACATATAATTCTTCAAGATAACTCTCTTTCAAATATAATTTTCTCAAATAATTATTTTTCAAATATAATTCTTTTAATAAATCTTTTCAAATATAATTTTCTCAAATAAATATCTTTCAAATAAAATTCTTTTATATAATACTTTCTAAGTAAAAATCCTTCCAAATAAATATTTTGAATATAATTCTATCAATTAAAAAGTCACCATGTGACACCTCATTTCATAATCATAAAAATACGGGTCTCAGCCCATTTGCATATTTTTCGTAAATACGGGTCTCAGCCCACTTTCATATTTTCAAGGCACCTCGTGCCCATAATTAAATCATCATATTTCCCCGGCACCCCGTGGCCTCATTTCATATCACAACTGCACGGACAATTCACGTGCCAATTATCATTATCATTTCATCACAGCACCTCGTGCCCACATTTCATATCACAACTGCACGGATAATTCACGCCCTAAATATTCTCATTATTTACTCACGGCACCTCGTGCCCACATTTTATTTTATAATCCGCCTGGAAATAGTCACAGGCTCTCAATTTCAACATAAATCAGATTGTTATCAATTTACCAACAACAAGACAAGTTGCACAAGGTATAGAAATAAACACAAGAAAATCACAACATCACAACCCCACATAATCACATATCGTCCCTGACAATAGCCACCATTATCGCTCCTATTGCGAACCTTATCGCTCCTATAGCCACCCTTATTGCTCCTACATTTAAAATCACCATACAGAGCTATTGGAACCATGAGAATTTGAATCTGAGATCGTTTACTCAAAAGTCAACTCTCCGATCAACTTTTTCCATTTATGCTTCTAAATAAGGATTGTTCTTTTAATTTAATTCTAAATCTTCAGTAAATCAAATTCGACCACACCCGTGGGTCATAATACATATTGCGAAGCTGCTCAAGACCTTAAGTCACTGAACGGAGTGTTAATCCTTAAAACGACAAGTGTGTTACAATAACTTTATTCAACTGCCTATAATCAATGCACATCCGCATAGTACCATCTTTCTTTTTCAGAAACAAAGCCGGTACTCCCCAAGGTGACCCACTAGGCCTAATAAATCCCTTTTCAAGGAGTTCCTGAAGTTGCTCTTTCAATTCTTTTAACTCAGCTGGCGCCATACGATACGAAAGAATAGAAATGGGCTGAGTGCCCTGCACCAAGTCAATACCGAAATCAATATTCCTGTCGGGTGGCTACCCCGGCAAGTCTGCAAGAAATACATCTGAAAAGTCTCGCACGACCGGTACTGAATCAATAATAGGAGTATCTACATCAACATATCTCACAAAGGCCAAATATGATAAGCATCTCTTTCCAACCATACATTGGGCCTTCAAATAAGAAATTACCTAACTAGGAACAAGATCTAGAGAATCCCTCCATTCAACCTTTGGAAACCCCGGCATCGTCAACATCACGATTTTTGCGTGACAGTCTAGAATAGCATGACAAGGAGACAACCAATCCATACCCAGGATTACATCGAAATCAACCATATCGAGTAATAAGAGATCAACTCTAGTCTCCAGTTCCCCAATAGTTATCACACACGATCCACAGTAATAATATCGCCCACCGGTGAAGATACACAAATATGTGAAACTAAGGACTCACAGGGCATATCCAGATAATGAGCAAAATACGATGATACATATGAATAAGTGGAACCAGGGTCAAATAACATAGAAGCCTCCCTGTGGTACACTGAAACAATACAAGTGATCACTGCATCTTAGGCAACAGCATCTGAGGCAACAACATCTGGCCTGGCAGGAAAAGCATAGAATCGAGCATGCCCGCCACGTGATCGCCCTCCCCTCTTGGGCGACCCCCTAGTTGCCTGACCCCCACCCCTAGCTGGTTGGGCGGGTGGTGAAGCTACTGGTGTTGGTGCTGTTAGTCGAGGACTCTACTGTGGAGCCCCACTCAACAGGCTAAGACACTCTCTCTTGAAATGACCAAATTCTCCACACTCGAAACAACCCCTCCTCTGACGGAACTGCTGCTCCTGATATTCCAAGAAATAACCTGCAGAATCTTGAGTGGACGAGGCATGATGAGAACTCTACACTGGTAGTGCACTGAATAAAGACTGGCCTGAGTGAGCACTGTGAGAACCGTGGCTAGCTGATGCACCATGATGAGCTGGACGGCCCGTCTGAGCGTGTCTATAAAAATGACCCCTACCAGGTGAAACTAACCCCCTGAAGGAACACCGTTGTAATCACCCGGACCACGAGGCCTCTTAGCCTCTCTCTCTATGTTCCTAGCTACGAACCATATCTATCTGCCGAGCAATGTCCACTACCTCATCAAAAGTAGCACCAGATACTCTCTCCCTAGTCATGAGTAACCATAGCTGATATGTGAGGCCATCAATGAACCTCTTAATCCTCTCCCTATCAGTGGGAACCAACTAGACTGCGTGACGAGCCAACTCAGAAAATCTCATCTCGTACTGCGTCACGGACATATCACCCTGGTGAAGCTGCTCAAACTGTCTACGCAGCTCCTCTCTGCGGGACTAAGGTATGAACTTCTCCAAAAAGACCACGGAGAACTGCTGCCAAGTAAGGGGTGTTACGCCAAAAGTCCTACGCCTCTCGTAAGTCTCCCACTATCTGAGTGCAGTCCCAGAAAATTAAAACGTAGTGAATGAGACCCCACTGGTTTCAAGAATACCCGCTGTCTGAAGCATCCGTTGACACGTATCAAGAAACTCCTGAGCATCCTTAGACTCAGTACCGCTAAATGGTGGAGGTCTAAGCCTCTCAAATCTCTCAGGTCTCCTCTGCTCATCATCTGCCATAACAGGAACTATCGGAGCCTGAGCAGCTGCAACCAGCTGGGCTGGTAGTGCCCCCGGTATCTGAAGTCCATGTACTACCTGGTCTGGAGTACGGGCAACGGGGGTAGGAGTACCTCCCCCGGCCTGAGAAGCGGCAGGTGCGGCCTGAGCTGAAACCACCTGAGCAATACCAGTGCAAGCTGCCAATATCTGGGCCAAAGTCTCCTGAAGGCCTGGAATCTCAATGGGCACAGCTCGTGCTTGAGCTAATCATATCGGTTCAACTATATCTGGAATCTGCTCTTGAGTTGGAGCAACTAGTGGTACTACAAGTGCTGGTCCAACTGTGGCATGAGCTACACCTCGACCTCTACCTCGGCCTCGGCCTCGACCTCTACCACGGCCTCGGCCTCTCGCGGCCTTAACTGGTGGCACTGGTGGCTGACCGTACGATCCGGTAGTACGTGTCCTCACCACAGAATCAACAAATTCGCACGACAGAATAGAAGAAAGTGAAATTTTCCTATGGGTTCTGTAGCCTCTCGAAGATAAGTACAGACGTATCCATACCTATCTGCAAGACTCTACTAAACCTGCTCATGACTCGTGAGACCTATGCAACCTAGGGCTCTGATACCAACTTGTCATGACCCAAAATCCCAACCTGTCGTGATGGTTCCTATCTCGATACTAGGCAAGCCGATAATCTCGATAAACCACAATTTCTCTTAAGTTTGAAAATACAATAATTTAATACAATACAGAATCCCACAAATACTAACACGAACACTCTCCAAAACCTGGTATCACTGAGTACATGAGCATCTAATATGAATACAAGTCTGAACAATACGGTCTATAATAGTCTGAGACCAAATACAGTAAACAAGGAGATAGAGAAGGAGAGACAAGGCCTGAGGAATACGGTAGCTACCTCAAAATCTCCTGAAAATCAACTGCGCAAAATGATCAACACCCGCTATGTCCGGGAACACCTGGATCTGCACACAAAGTACAGGTTGTAGTATGAGTACAACCAACTTATCAAGTAACAATAATAACTAAGGAACTGAAGATAATGATGAGCTACACAGTTATAGTTCACTTTTAGTAATTCCAGCAAAGAATAGACATGCTTTCAAATCCGGCAGTTTAAGTCAAATCAATTTTATACAGTTCAAGTTCATGTAATCCGGATATAAAATCTTTCAGAGATTTCACAATAATGACAGATAGCAACCAAGTGCAACAACAAATATAAAACAAGTACAGCCTCTTAGGTAACAGTCACTCAACTCATCACAACAGCTCAACCACTCGGCTATCAGCACTCACACTCAATGGGTACCCGCGCTCACTTGGGGTGTACAGACTCCGGAGGGGCTTCTACAGCCCAAGCGCTATAATCTGCACGGACAACTCACTTGCTGCACGGATAACTCACGTGCCATAATATAAATATCTGGATCTGCACGGCCAACTCACGTGCTATATGGCCAACTCACGTGCTATAGTAGAATATATGGATCTGCACGGTTAACTCACGTGTTGCATGGCCAACTCACGTGCTACAGTATAATATAAGGATCTGCACGACCAACTCACATGCTATAGTATAATATAAGGATCCGCACGGACAACTCACGTATTATAATAATATATCTCACAATCAGTCCCTCGCCCTTGCTCAGTCATAAATCTCTCCAGTCTCTCGGGCTCTCAGAAATCAAAAACATCAGCCCAAACAACAATGATATGATGCAGCAATAATGAACAACACAGACTGAGATAAAATAATCGAGTAAATTGTGACTGAATACAAACAACAATTTAGCAAATAGTTCAACATGTACACGACCTCAGTGGGTCCCAATAATACCAACATATAGCCTAAACATGGTTTTTAGTCAAATTTTTGCAACACATAGAGAGCACATAGCTAACAACAAGTTATGCAAGTTTACAGTTTTACGGGACGGATCAAGTCATAATTTGCTCGGTGCACACCCACACACCTATCACCTAGCATGTGCGTCACCTCCAAAGTAATCACATGATATCAAATTTCGGGGTTTCATACCCTCAAGACCAGATTTAAAACTGTTACTTACCTCAGAGCGTGAAATCCTTTACTCTTCTATCATTTTGCCTCGCAAATCGACCTCTGAATGCCTCGAATCTAGTCTCAAATAATTCGTTTCAGTCACTAAAAGTTATTGGAATTAATTCCATATAAAAATATATTTTTTCTATAAAACTTCGAATTTTGGCTCAAAAATCGCCCGTGGGGCCCATGTCTTGGAATACGATAAAAGTTACAAAATATGCACGCTCTTTCAACCACGAGTCTAACCATACCAATTTTATCAAAATCCGACCTCAACTCGACCCCCAAAACTTCAAATCTTATTTTTAAATCCCTAAGTTCAAACCCCCGATTTACACCTCAAAAACATGTAATCTTGTCGGATTATTCGATGATAATTCAATATTATGGAGTAGACATGATCACAAGTGACTTACCTCAAGTTTTCCTCGAATTCTCTTTGAAAATCGCCCCAAAATCCGTGCTTGAAGATCCAAAAATGGAAAAACTTCGGAACCCCTTCAAAATGTATAGTGTCCAGGGGTTCCACACATGCGACTCACTTAGCCGCTTCTGCGGTCTCGCAGGTGCGAGAATTCTATCGCTTCTGCAGTTTCGCCAAGCATCCACTGAAGCCGCTTCTGCGAGCTAAGAGCCGCTTCTGCAGGCTCGCATTTGCGAGGCTAGATCCGCTTCTGCGGAAAGCTCGCTTCTGCGATGGCTGGTGCGCACTTGCGGCTTCGCACCTGCGATCAAACCTCCGCATGTGCAAAAATACCAGAAGCAAAAATTCCAGCAGTGGTATTAAGTCCTAATTTGATCTGTTAACCATTCGAAGCTCACCCGAGGCCCCCGGGACCTCAACCAAATATACCAACAAGTCCTAAAATATCATACGGACTTAGTCAAACCCTCAAATCACCTCAGATAATGCTAAAACCAAGAATTACACCCCAATTCAAGCCTAATGAATTGGGGTGTAATTCTTGGTTTTAGCATTGTCTGAGGTGATTTACACATAGGTCCACATCCAGTCAACTTTTCTAACTTAAATTTTTAATTATGAAACTAAGTGTCTCATTTCACTCGTAATTCCTTCCGGGCCCGAATCAACTACCCCGGCAAGTCATAAAATAACTGTAAAACATAAATTGAGCAGTAAATGGGAAAACAGGGTTATTATACCCAAAATGACCGACCAAGTCGTTACAGTATCTTATGTAAGATAGAAACTTTGTTTAATGGAAAAGATTGTGTGCATATTTTAGAATTATTATTAGTAATCCTAAAGATTTTATATGGCTGTTATATAGGGGTAATTTTACAAAGAGCGATCTGCTATAAATATGATTGTCGCTATTATAGATAAAAAGATATTATAGAGAAGTAAAATATAACTTAAAAAATTGGTTATGAGAAAAATTTAGCTTTTTTTAGTGAATAACTGTTATATATGGATGCTGTTATAGAGAGATATGATTGTACTCTATGGAGTAGTGAGTCCATTAACCATCATTAAAGGTAAAAATGGCACGGCGGCATAGCCATTTTTATA
Source organism: Nicotiana otophora (assembly GCA_000715115.1). Lineage (NCBI taxonomy): Eukaryota > Viridiplantae > Streptophyta > Magnoliopsida > Solanales > Solanaceae > Nicotiana > Nicotiana otophora. The sequence continues at coordinate 63,651 of AWOL01S0000140.1, read as the reverse complement.
CGGTTGGTTAATGGAAATAATCAGTGTTTGCGGAGTTATTGAAAGGTAGCCACATTTAACGTGGGGATCTTTACACATATAGCCGGCCATATTAATTGTTTACTTTTTCTAGACATATATATTGATTATACACAATTATACATATATAATACATAAATTATGCACATATTATACATTCACCGGCTATTTTTAATTTAAGTGGTAAGATGGGTTGCTATTTGGGTTAATTCTTCTTTAACGTGAGTATGGACAAAAATACACTAGCATGTTATTGAGAAGCCTATGCCTGCTGAAGAATTTTGTTTTATCAAAAGCCAAAACTATAAAGTTTATTTTGTATCAAGGCTGGATAATGATGCATATTCTCTTGGAAGCGCCATATCAACTCCTTAGTTTGAGGGATAACCAATCTATTTATATATAAGTATGGCATGTATCAATGGCGCGGCTATGTTTGTACAGTACTGTATTTCCTTTCTGTAGTAGTAGGTGTATTGCTCGTAGTTTCTCTTTTACATGTTTAGTCATCTCTTTGTCTCAAGAGGTCTTTGGGAATTCAATTTTCCTGCGAGGATATTATTTGGAGTATGTAATGTTTATGATCACTCTGAATATTGTTCTTTAACTAAATAATACTAGTATCTATTTCACGAAGGAAAAAAAATTAAGTTAGGTTTATACTGACCTTGCATTTATTGTCTTTATTGTTTTATTGATAAAATATGGTTCGTATGCCTTTGAGGAAAAATCAGAATTAAGTCAACAAATTTATAAACTATTGTTTAGGTTTACCTCTGTAACATGTGAGTTGAGATAACATACTTGCGCCTTTTAGTTTGTTTTTTCTTTTGTAACGAAAATTTATTCAAATGATAGTTACTGACTGATTTAATTCAAAAGCTTGCCCCTATTATCTTATTGGTTTTTGTCCCAAGGGTGATGGCCTAGATTTTTTTTATTTTATGTATTGGAAATAACAACATGAGATTTCTGGTTCGAAGTCGAGTTACAACATTTGGTGCAAGTCTATGTGCTCCAATTCAGGTAAACTTACTTGTAGAGATAAAATTAGGATTTGAAGTTTATGGGTTTTGGATTCTAATATATTTAAGTAACTGAGTTCTAAATTAATAATTTATACTCACTCCGTTTCAATTTATGTAAGCATATTTGATTGGGCACGAAATTTAAGAAAAAAGAGAAGACTTTTGAACTTGTGGTGCTAAATAAGGCATATCATTTTGTTATATAATTCATTGCCTAAAGGTAAATTATTTCCAAATAAGGAAAAGGATCATTCTTTTTGGTACGGCTTAAAAAGAAAATAGATTCACATAAATTAAAATGGAAGGAGTATAAATTTAAATAAATTCCTCAAGACAAATATAGATTTTGAATCAAACTTTTTGAATTCGGCCGAACTGTATTCTGAATGCTAGCTCAGCCCCTACTTACTTGGACAGTGTCGATATTTAAGAACACATCAGTTGGTAACCAGAATTTTAGGAAAGGGAATAAAGTTGCACATCTCTTTGGCTAAAAAAGGATCAAAGTTGGATATGGCGGACATTAGTGTTTAACCCAAAAATAGATTTTTCCATCAAAGTCAATATCAAGAAAAAATCGGGTTATTGATAACAGAAATTTACTTCACTTTCCCAATAATTTGAAGAATAAAACAAATAATAAAAATAACTAACAAGGAAAGCAAATTTGATAATTACTCCCACAATTGCGGTTAGAACCTTATGAATAAAGTAAAGAATGATCGCATATATCTCAATAATAATCAGATGCCATTACAAATGAGGACTAAGTCCTTATATAGGAATACATAATTATAACGGTATTCATACTTAATTCGGGCATGCTAATAACATTAATTGTCTTGATTACCCGTTTCCATATATAATTGCAAGAGGATTTCCCGAAACCACAATTAATGTTGATTTTTCTTCCTTATTTATGACAGATTCATGCACCTTCCCTCTTTAACGGTCTTTATACATTCCGTTCATATTTCTTCTTTCCCAGCTGTCAGAGTCGATTCCTTTCCCAGAGAAATTCCGGGGGTATTTCTCCCGTGCCTTCCTGAATTCTTTAACTCATCTAATTGGGAATACCATATGTCACCTTATTGATGGTCCACGTGTCATGCCTTGTCACCTTGATGATAGTCCATGTGTCTTGCCTTTTTTTCACCAATACAGATAGTCCACCCACTTTTTGAATATTCTCAACTGAATATTTGGGAAGTGGTAAGTTTTTATGGCGGGATTCTTTGCCGCCGCTTCTCGAGTGTCATAATTACTTTTTCAGAATCGATGAGATGTATGTCACGTCCATTTAATACCCAAGCCTCGTGGCTTACCTTGATTGGTTCTGCAGTGTTCAGCGCTTTTTTAGGGTTTTTCTGCGGCTGCATCAATCACGAAGTGACGGTTCTATTATGACAATTCATAATAGCCAACCTTCATGACGGTTACTTCTTCTTATAAATACTTCGTCATGCTTGACTTCTTTTTTAAAATCCTCTTCCTTTTTCTTTGCATTCATCTCCTTAACCTTCCCTCATACTCCTCTGTATTTTCTTTGTCAAATATGTCTTCTTCAACACCAGACCCTCATAAGGTTGTGATCGTTGATGAACTTGCTCCCTCTACTGCCCCTACTAGGAGTAGGAGAGGTGGCAAACTCCGCAGTCTTGGTTCATTATCTACTCACAGTTCTACTTCTCAAAGTAGTTCTGTCAAACCATCTTCTTCTGGGTCTAAAGCTCCCTTAACCCCTAGATCCTCTTCTAAGGGTAGGGATCATAATGAACCCATACGTGAGCCTACAGTTTCTAAGATTGTCCCTTAAGAGTTTTCTTTCGTGTCAGACTGTGAAGCCATAAAAAATCAAGTTTCTTCCATTGCATCTCTTAACCCTGCTGAACATTACCCAATTCTGATCACTCCAGGACTTCTTTCTTTAGTCCGACATGAATGCCATTGGAAATTGGACTTTCCAGTTTTGATTCCTGGTGCCAATCAAAGGATCACTTCTTACCATATTGGCTTTTCTTTTGTTTATACTTATCCTATCACTTTAGGGTTTAAACCTCCCATTGACCCAGTGATCATTGAGTTCGTCGCTACTTCAATGTTTGCCTCGGCCAAATCGGTCCCATCGTGTGGAGGGTAGTTGCTTGACTCTGTTATTTGTCAAATTTGATTTCCACTGCTTTTACCTTCGGTCAATTCACTTTATTCTCCAAAACTATTTCGTGAAGGTGTCTTTTCTCTCGTGGTTAGAAGTAAAAAGGGCTAGTCAGCCCCGAGGATGACTGTGACCATGGCTGGTATGCCCTATTTGTTGCTGCCCCCACTAGTGGTTTAGTGGGTGATGAAAATATGCCTTTACCTGAAAATAGAACTTTGCACGTAAGTGTTTCTTTCTCTTTCTTTCTTGGATGTCCTAAGTTCCTTTACATGATCGTATATTCATTTTTTCAGCAACCATGAAAGTTTTCAAAGAAATTCCTGACTTCCGTACTTGGGTAGGAAAATTGTTGACTGCTACTCCCATGGACAAAAGATCTTGGAAATTTCTTTCACAGAAATTCAGGTGGAAAGTGAAGACCCACGGTACCTTTTTTATTTCCGTAGTTTCTTTCCTTTTTGCTTGTTCTTTGCTTTTAACGTATATAACTTTTTCCCTTTTTATTAGGGTTTTCCATTCGTGGCATCAGCCCCCATATGTTCCCACAGTCAGGCATTTTGTAAGCTCTGCACAAGAGCGGATTTTGAGTGCATCTTCCTCCAAGAAGAAAACTGCTGAAGCTCGTGGCTCTAATGATGAAGAGGATACCGAAGAAGGTTCCTTAGTGAGGAAACCGCGTGTCAGAAGGCGCGTGGTTTCGAATGATGAAACCCATGTCCCTCAAGATCCTCCTTCAAGTTCAATTCCCTTTAGTCTCGTTGATAAGTCGGAGAATGTCCCTTTGGATATTTCTGATGAAGACGTTGGTAACTTAGACAACCCTCCCTCAAATCCTGTTGAAAGGTTATTCGCCCATGGCTTTGAGGGTGAAGAAGGACTCGGGCATGTTTCCGAAGAGCTTCCACTCGGTTTACTTCCAGTGTTGTCAGTTACACCTACTATTAATCCCCATGTTTCTTTGCATACAGTTACCACAATGGTTGCCCCCGCTGCTACCCCTTGTGTAGAAGCTGAGCCTTCTAGGAGCAGGCGGGGTATGAAAAAAGTTTTGATTGAAGTCCCCGATGGTGGAAATTTATTGAAAAATCTGGACAAGCCGATCTGTGGCTAAAACCGTTGCTAGGACCCATGGAAAAGACGAAGTTGGAGGGTCATAGTTCTTTGACCTTGATGAATGACATCATTCACTCTTCTCTTAAGGTATATCCTAACTTACTTATCTTCCTTTCCTTCTTTTCTCATTCGTAAATCCTCTTCTTTTTTCTTTTTGTAGATCAATTTGATAGGTATAGAGCTTATGAAAAGGATTTCTTGGACTGATCAGTAGGTAGTTGAGCTGCACGCTGAGGCTGACAACTTGAAAGAACAATTTGAAGGCCTTCAACTAGAGAAAGTTGTTCTTGATGAGAAGAAATGAGCTTTGGAACAACAAATGAGGATGGTCTCCACTGAACTATCTATTTTAAAAGCTTCTTCCAGTCAAGTTAAGAAAGATAAAGATAGACTAGAATCCTCCTTTGCTGAACAACATTCCAAGGCTATTGAATAGATAAGGAGTTTGAAAAAGCTCCTTAATCAAAAAGAGGTTTACGCGGTTGATCAGGTAAAAATGCGTACCCAAACTCAAGAAGACATTCATGCCTCCACAGATAAGATTCAGTTCCTTGAAAGTTCTCTTGCTCCTTTAAAGGCAGCTTATGAAGCTTCAGAGGCAGAAGAACAAGAGTTGAAAGTTGAGATCGAGCAGTGGAAGAAGGATTACGAAGCCCTTGAAGACAAGTCAAGACTTGATATTAGCTGGGATTCTTAGAACACTCGCTTCAAGACTTTAACTTAAGATAGCCAGGAAGGTTTTGACCTTAATGCTAAGATTGCAAAGGCTAGAGAAACAATTGAACAAACTCAGCAGCGTCAAAGCTTCTCTACGCCCGAGGACAAACGTTCCAAGGGTGATGGAGATGGACTTATTCCTGGTGAAGCCGATGTTCAACCCTATTCTCCTCAAGTTAATCCATCTTCTCCCGTGGATGATGCTCCCTAGTTCTCTCAATTTCTGACTTTTTGTTGAAAGTGTTTGTTTTTATAACGACCTGGCCGGTCGTTTTGAGAGTTAGAACCATGAACCCCTATTAACGGCTTTCCCCATATCTATTTATGCTATTGTGACTTTCCGGGATGATTGGTTTTGAGTTTAGGAATATGTTGGGACACTTAGTTCCTAAATGAGAGCTTAAGTCTTAGAATTTGGACCGTAGTCGTAACTGTGTGAAGACGGATCTAGAATGGAATTCTGTCGACTCCGTTATCTCCGTTAAGTGATTTTGAGCTTAGGAGCGCATCCAAAATATGTTTTGGAGGTCTGTAGTAGATTTAGGCTTGAATTGGCGAAAGTTAGATTTTCGTCGGTTTCGGCCGATAGCGGAAATTTTGATATCGAGCTCGGAATGGATTTCTGAAAGTGGCTGTAGGTTCGTAGTGTCATTTGTGACCTGTGTGTAAAATTTGAGGTAATTCATACTAGATTTGACGTGGTTCAGCGTCGTTTGTAGAATTGGAAAAAATTCTAAGTTCTTAGGCTTGAATCCGTACATAATTCATGATTTTTGGTGTTGTTCGATGTAGTTTGAAGGCTCGCCTAAGTTCGTATGGTGTTATAGGATTGGTTTGTAGGTTTGGTTGAGGTCCCGGGTGCCTCGGGTGAGTTTCGAGTGGTTAACGGATCAAAAGTTGGATTTGTGTTGCTGCTGAAGTTTTCAGGCATCTGTCATTTTTGCACCTACAGTGGAGAGACCGCAGGTGCGTGATTGCACGTGCGGAGAGGCAAGCGTAGAAGCAGATTTAGGATGTGTGGTCAGGGGTCGGAGGTGCAAAGGGAAATGTCGCATCTGCGATGCCCGCAGATGCGCTAAAGGACCCACAGACGCGGAGGAGATCGCAGAAGCGGACAATAGCCCGCAGGCGCGCACTAGCAGGTGCGGCCCTTTTTCCACAGAAGTGGACCCAGCCCTCTTAAGTCATTTCCACACCCACGAAGGAATGCGGCGGCCCAGGTGCGACCCAAGGTCCCTCTTAAGTCATTTCTGCACCCGCGAAGTAAATATGCAGCATGCTTAATGAATTTCCTGCTTCTTCCATGACTGGTGCTTAGTCTAAATTGTAAGAATTTTCGTGATGTAGTTGTATTTCTATCATTCGCGCTGCATATTTACTTTGGGACTACGGAACGGTATTTCGGGAGGTCCCCCCCTGTCTTGCATATTTACTTTGGGACTACGGAACGGTATTCCGGGAGATCCCCCTGCGCATTTATTTTGGGACTACGGAACGGTATTCCGGGAGATCCCCCTGCACATTTACATTTGGGACTACGGGACGGTATTTCGGGAGATCCCCTGTTGTGTTTCTGTGTACTGAGTTGTTACCTTCTATGATTTCATTGTTGTTAAATTTCAGCCTTTATTATATTGCGGTATTACACTCTATATTGTTTTTATTATATATTTACCAGTATGGCCCTGACCTCGTCACTACTCGACCGAGGTTAGGCTTGGCACTTATTGGGTACCGATTGTGGTGTACCCATGCTACTCTCTGCACATGTTTTTCGTGTGCAGATTCAGGTGTACCTTATCAGTCGCACTATTAGTGAGCCGGCAAAGCTTTGGAGACTTCAAGGTATATCTGTCGCGTCCACAGACCTCGAAGTCTCCTTCTACTCTTTCTCATGTCCATTATCTTATGTATCTTTCCTTGTTAGATTCTGAGGTATAGATATACTAGACTTTTCCTTCTGTAGTTTGTGATTCACGATGTTCCGAGTTTTGGGATTTGTTGTGTATTTTTGAATAATTGGTTAAATTTATATTTTTATTTTATTATTCCGCAAAATATTAGGCTTACCTAGTTATAGAGACTAAGTGTCGTCATGACGTCACATGGAGGGGAAATTGGGTCGTGACAAGTTGGTATCAGAGCTCTAGGTTCGTAGGTGTCGTGTGTCACAAGCCGATTTATTAGAGTCTCGCGGATCGGTACGGAGACGTCTGTACTTATCTTCGGGAGGTTATGGAACTGTTAAGAAAAGTTTACTACTTTGATTCCTTGTCGTGCGAAATATTGTTGACTTCAGAGATTCTAAATTTCTGTATTCTATTCTCTCACACATGATGAGGACACGTACAAGCGGATTTGATGAACAGGCACCCACGCCCCCTACTAGAGTCGTGAGAGGCCGACGCCGGGGTAGAGGCTGAGGACGTCCGCGTGGTGCAGCCAGAGCACCCGCACGAGCTGCTATAGAGGATCCCCCAGCAGCTCAAGCTAGAGGGCAGACACCTGAGATACTCGTTGCTGCACTAGCCCTCCAGGAGACTCTAGCCCAGTTTCTGAGCATGTTAAGCACCTTAGCTCAGGCTGGATTGATTCCACTTGCTCCTGCCACATCTCAGGCCGGGGGAGGAGCACAGACTCCCGTCGCTGGTACTCTAGAGCAGCGGGACCAGGTCGACCAGATTCCAGAGATTGTACCAATGCAGCTGGTAACTCCAGCTTAGCTCGAGGTTAGGGCAGCAGCTTCTGAGGCAGAGCAGCTTAAACTTGAGAGGTACAAGAAGTACCACCCACCTACTTTCAGCAGATTGGCTATAGATGATGCTCAGGGTTTTCTGGAGGAGTGTCATCGTATTCTCCGTACTATGGGCGTAGCGGAGACGAGCTGGGTTTCTTTTACCATATTTTAGCTTAGAGGAGTAGCCTATCAGTTGTGGAGTGCTTATGAGTTGAGTAGTCCGGCTGAGGTAGCTTCACTTACATGGACTCAGTTCTCGGATATGTTTTTGAGAGAGTATGTCCCTCAGAGCCTCAGGGACTCATGGCGTATGGAGCTTGAGCAGCTGCTTCAGGGTACTATGACTGTGTCAGAGTATGCAGTTTGCTTCAATAATTTGGCCCGACATGCACCGGCCTTAGTTGCCATAGTTCGAAAGAGGGTTTGATGGTTTATTGAGGGTCTTCATTCTAGCATCCAAAGTAGTATGGCCAGGGAATTGGAGATGGATATTTCTTATCAGCAGGTTGTGGGTATTGCCAGGAGATTCGAGGGCATGTTTTCCTGGGATAGAGAGGAGAGGGAGGCCAAGAGGTCTTGAGAGGCTAGTTATTAGTTTGGAGCTCGTGCCCCAGCAGCTCGCCATGGTAGGGGTTATATGAGCTACCCCGTTCATTCAGCTCTTCCAGCCTCCAGCGGTGTTCCAGCTCCTTCTAGACCTCAGGAGCCTTATTATGCACCGCCAGTATCTAGTGTGCCTCCTGCACGGGGTGTTCCTAGCAGCCAGTCCAGCAGACCTGGCCCGAGCCAGTCACAGCAGCCACGCCCTCCCAGAGCTTGTTTTGAGTGTGGTGACACTCTCCACATGGAGAGGGATTGCCCCAAGATTAGGAGGGGTGCACCTCCATAGACTTTTCAGCCACAGTGTGCTCCACCCGGTCCTCAGGCTATGATTACAGCACCAGCTGCCACCCCACCTACTCAACCAGCTCGAGGTGGAGGTCGGGGAGGTAGAGGTCACCCTAGAAGGGGAGGCCAGGCCAGATATTATGCACTTCATGCTCTTACAGAGGCAGTTGCTTCTGATTCTGTCATTACAGGTATTGTTTCGGTCTGTCATAGAGATGTGTCGGTATTATTTGACCCAGGCTCTACATATTCTTATGTGTCCTCTTATTTTGCTCCATATTTGGGCTTATCTCGGGATTCTTTGAGTTCCCCTATTTATGTATCTACTCGTGTGACAGATTCTCTTGTTGTGGACCGCGTGTATCGGTCGTGTTTGATTGCTCTTAGTGGTTTTGAGACCAGAGTCGATTTATTATTGCTCAGCATAGTGGACTTTGATATTATTTTGGGCATAGACTGGTTATCTCCCTATTATGCTGTTCTTGATTGTCATGCTAAAACCGTGACGCTGGCTATGCTAGGTTTACCGCGATTAGAGTGGAGAGGTACCTTAGAGTATGCTTCCAGCAGAGTTATTTCTTTTCTTAAAGCTCAACGAATGGTTGAGAAGGGATGTGGCGCATATCTAGCTTATGTGAGAGATGTCAGTATTGATACCCCTACAGTTGAGTCAGTACCAGTAGTGAGGGATTTTCTAGATGTGTTTCCAGCTAATCTTCCGGGTATGCCGCCCGACAGAGATATTGATTTTGGCATTGATTTGTTGTCGGGCACTCAGCCCAGCTCTATTCCTCCATATCGTATGGCTCCTCCTAAATTGAAGGAGTTGAAAGAGCAGTTACATGAATTGCTTAATAAAGGCTTCATTCGGCCCAGTGTGTCACCTTGGGGTGCTCATGTCTTATTTGTGAAGAAGAAGGATGGTTCTATACGGATGAGTATTGATTACCGCCAGTTGAACAAAGTCACAGTGAAGAACAAGTATCCATTTCCTTGTATTGATTACTTATTTGATCAGTTACAGTGTGCCAGAGTGTTTTCCAAGATTGACCTACGTTCAGGTTATCATCAGTTGAAGATTCGGGAGCTGGATATCCCAAAGATTGCTTTCAAAACCAGATATGGTCACTATGAGTTTCTTGTGATGTCTTTTGGGCTGACCAATACCCCAACAGCTTTTATGCACTTGATGCACAGTGTGTTTCGGCCCTATCTTGACTCATTCGTCATTATGTTTATTGACGACATTCTGATATACTCCCGGAGTCAGGAGGATCATGAGCAGCACTTGAGGATTGCACTTTAGACCTTGAGAGAAAAGAAGTTATATGCAAAATTTTCGAAGTGTGAGTTTTGGCTAGACTCAATGGCATTCTTGGGTCATATAGTATCGAGTGAGGGGATCCAGGTGGATCCAAATAAGGTTGAAGCAGTGCAGAGTTGGTCTAGACCGTCCTCAGCTACAGAGATCCGGAGTTTTCTTGGTTTGGCGGGGTATTACCATCGCTTTGTAGAGGGATTCTCATCTATTGCAGCACCTATGACTAGGCTGACCCAGAAGGGTTCTCTGTTCAGGTGGACAGAGGAATGTGAGGAGAGCTTTCAGAAGCTCGAGACACCTTTGACTACAGCCCCATTATTAGTATTACCTACAGGTTCGGAGTCTTATATTGTGATACATCGCGGATCGGTCTCGGTGCGGTGTTGATGTAGGACGGTAGGGTGATTGCCTACGCATCCAGACAGCTGAAGGTGCACGAAAAGAACTATCATGTCCACGACCTTGATTTAGCAGCTATTGTTCATGCCCTGAATATATGGCGACATTATTTATACGGTGTTCCTTGTGAGATTTACACCGATCATCAGAGTTTGCAGCATCTGTTTAAGCAGACAGATCTTAACTTACGTCAGCGTAGGTGGTTGGAGCTACTTAAGGATTATGATATCACTATTTTGTACCACCCTGGGAAGGCCAATGTGGTGGCCGATGCTTTGAGTCACCGGGCAGCGAGTTTGGGGAGTTTAGCATATCTACCAGCAGTAGAGAGGCCATTGGCGTTGGATGTTCAGGCCTTAGCCAGCCAGTTTGTGAGATTGGATATTTCTTAGCCGAATCGAGTATTGGCTTTTGTGGTCTCTCGGTCTTCTCTTTATGATCGTACCAGGGAGCGTCAGTATGGTGACCCCCATCTGCTTGTCCTTAAGGACACGGTCCAGCACGGTGATACTAAGGAGGTCACTATTGGAGATGATGGTGCATTGAGGATGCAGGGCAGGCTATATGTGCCCAATGTGGATGGTTTGCATGAGTTGATTCTCTAGGAGGCTCACAATTCACGGTACTCTATTCATTCGAGTGTCGCAAAGATGTATCAGGACTTGAAACAGCATTACTGGTGGAGGAGAATGAAGAAGAATATAGTAGAGTATGTGGCTCGATGTCTGAATTGCCAGCAGGTAAAATATGAGCATCAGTGACCAGGTGGATTGCTTTAGAAGTTAGAGATTCCGGAGTGAAAATGGAAGCGGATCATTCTGAATTTCATTGTTGGACTCCCACGGACTCAGTGGAGGTTTGATGCAGTTTGGGTGATTTTGGATACGTTGACCAAGTTGGCTCATTTCATTCCTATAATGACTACCTATTCTTCCAAGCAACTAGCTCAAATATACATCCGTGAGATTGTCAGGCTTCATGGCATACCAGTATCTATTATCTCTGACCGGGGTACGCAGTTTACATCACGGTTCTGGAGAGCCGTACAGCATGTGTTGGGCACTAGGGTTGAGTTGAGCACAGCATTTCACCCTCAGACGGACGGGCAGTCCGAGCGCACCATTCAGATATTAGAGGATATGCTTCGTGCGTGTGTGATAGATTTTAGGGGTGCTTGGGACCAGTTCTTTCCACTTGCGGAGTTTGCTTACAATAACAGTTATCAGTCCAACATTCAGATGGCACCGTATGAGGCTCTATACGGTAGGCGGTGTCGGTCCCCAGTGGGTTGGTTCCAACCCGGTGAGGCCAGATTATTGGGTACGGACTTGGTTCAGGATGCCTTAGAAAAGGTGAACGTGATTCAGGATAGACTTCGCACAGCCCAGTCCAGATAGAAGAGTTATGCGGACCGAAAGGTTCGCGATGTGGCATTCATGGTTGGAGAGCGAGTCTTGCTCTGGGTTTCTCCTATGAAGGGGTTATGAGGTTTGGAAAGAAGGGAAAACTGAGCCCAAGGTTCATTGGTCCATTTGAGGTGTTGTGTCGATTTGGGGAGGTTGCTTATGAGCTCGCCCTGCCTCCCAGTCTAGCAGGAGTTCATCCGGTATTCCATGTTTCTATGCTCCGAAAGTGTCACGGCGATCCGTCCCATGTGTAGGATTTCAGCTCAGTTCAATTGGACAAGGATCTATCCTATGTTGAGGAGCCAATGGCTATTTTAGACAGACAGGTCAGAAGGCTAAGATCAAAGAACATTGCTTCCATGAAGGTTCATTGGAGGGGATAGTCGGTCGAGGAGGCGACTTGGGAGACCAAGTAGGATATGCGCAGCCGTTATCCTCATCTTTTCACCACTTCAAGTATGTCTCTATGCTCGTTCGAGGACGAACGATTGTTTTAAGAGAGGGAGGATGTAATGACCTGGCCGGTCGTTTTGAGAGTTAGAGCCCCGAACCCCTATTAACGGCTTTCCCCATATCTATTTCTGCTATTATAACTTGTTGGGATGATTGATTTTGAGCCTCGAAGTGTTTTGGGACACTTAGTCCCTAAATGAGAGCTTAAGTCTTAGAATTTGGAATTGTGTGAAGATGGATCCGGAATGGAATTTTGTCGACTCCGTTAGCTTCGTTGAGTGATTTTGAGCTTAGGAGCGCGTCTGGAATGTGTTTTGGTTAGGCTTGAATTGGCGAAAGTTAGATTTTTCGCGATTTCGGCCGATAGCGAAAATTTTGATATCGAGCTAGGAATGGATTTTCGAAAGTGGCTGTAGGTTCGTAGTGTTATTTTTAACCTGTGTGTAAACTTTAAGGTAATTCGAACTAGATTTGATGTGGTTCGGCGTCGTTTGTAAATTTTGGAAAAATTCTAAGTTCTTAGGCTTGCATCCGTGCTTAATTCATGATTTTTGGTGTTGTTTGATGTAGTTTGAAGGCTCGACTAAGTTCGTATGGTGTTATAGGATTGGTTGGTAGGTTTGGTTGAGGTCTCGGGGGCCTCGGGTGAGTTTCGAGTGCTTAACAGATCAAAAGTTGGATTTGTGTTGCTGCTGAAGTCTTCAGGCATCTGTCATTTTCACACCTGCGGTGGAGAGACCGCAGGTGCGTGATCGCATGTGCAGAGAGGCAAGCGCGGAAGAGGATTTGGGATGTGTGCTCAGGGGTCGCAGGTGCGAAGTGAAATGCCGCATCTGCGATGCCTGCAGATGCGCTAAAGGACCTGCAAGCACAGAGGAGATCACAGAAGCGGACAATAGTCCGCAGGCGCGCACTCGCAGGTGCGGCCCTTTTTCCGCATAAGTGGACCCATCTCTCTTAAGTCGTTTCCGCACCTGCGAAGGAAATTTCGCAGGTGCGGCGGCAAAGGTGCGACCCAAGGTCCGCAGATGCGGAATAACTGGGCAGAAAAGGGGCAGATTCAAGGGTTTGCAGTTCACTTCACAAATTTGATTGAGAACTCGGTAGAAGGCGGAATTTGGAGAGCTTTTCGGAGGAAGTTGTTGGGTAATGATTCTTAACTCCCTTATTGTTATATTCCACTTATCACTGCTTGAATTCATCGTTTAAATTCGGAGTTGGGGTGAAATATTGAGAAACGTTCTTAAGCCGAATTTTGGGGTTTTGACCGAGATTTTGGTGTCGGATTTTAGTAAATTTGATATGGTTAGACTCGTGAGGGAATGATCTTTTGTATTTTATGACCTTTACCCGATTCTGAGAAGTGGGACCTATGGGCGATGTTTGAGTTAAATTTCGGAATTTTCGTTAAATATTGATTTCGTTAATTAGATGAGTCTATTATTGTTGTATTTATGATACATAATTTCTTTTGGATATATTTGGGCCATTCAGAGCCAGATATTCGTGGGAAAGGCATTGTGACCGATTAATTGAGCTTGACTAGAGGTAAATGGCTTGCCTAACTTTGTGTGGGGGAACTTTCCTTAAGATTTGGAACTATTGTGCTATGTGAGCGTCGTGTACGTGAGGTAATGAGTACGTACACGGGCTAGTTGTGGAAAACCCGATTTTCTTACTGAGTAGCAACATGTTTTCCTGTTATTTTGAGTTATACCATTTTAATGAGTATTAATCTATTTTCACTCTTTGTTGAGTTATTCCAATATGTGTAGCTATCATGTTTAGTCTAATACAACGTGTCTGTGTGTCTTAATTGTTTATGTGAATTATGTGCAGCATGCTTAATGAATGTCCGGCTTCTTCCCTGACTGGTACTTAGTCTAAATTGTAAGAATTTTCATGATGTAGTTGTATTTCTATCATTCGCGTTGCATATTTACTTTGGAACTACGGTCGATATTCTGGGAGATCCCCCTTGTCTTGCATATTTACTTTGGGACTACGGAATGGTATTCTGGGAGATTCCCCTGCACATTTATTTTGGGACTATGGAACGGAATTCCGGGAGATTCCCTTGCACATTTATTTTGGGACTACGGAACGGTATTCCGGGAGATCCCCCTAAACATTTATTTTGGGAGTACGGAACGGTATTCTGGGAGATCCCCCCTGCACATTTATTTTGGGACTATGGAACGGTATTCCAGGAGATCCCCCTGCACATTTATGTTTGGAAATACGGAACAGTATCTCGGGAGATCCCCTGTTGTGTTTCTTTGTACTGAGCTGTTACCTTCTATGATTTCATTGTTGTTAAATTTCAGGCTTTATTTTATTGCGGTATTACACTCTATATTGTTTTTATTATATATTTACCAGTATGGACCTGACCTCGTCACTACTCGACCGAGGTTAGGCTTGGCACTTACTAGGTACCGGTTGTGGTGTACGCATGCTACTCTCTGCACATGTTTTTCGTGTGCAGATCCAGGTGTACCTTATCAGCCGCACTATCAGTGAGCCGGGAAAGATTTGGAGACTTCAAGGTATATCTGCCGCGTCTGCAGACATCGGAGTCCCCTTCTACTCTTTCTCATGTCCATTATCTTCTGTATTTTTCCTTGTTAGATTCTGAGGTATAGAGACACTAGATTTTTCCTTCTGTAGTTTGTGATTCACGATGTTCCGGATTTTGGGATTTGTTGTGTATTTGTGAATAATTGGTTAAATTCATATTTTTATTTTATTATTCCGCAAAATATTAGGCTTACCTAGTTGTAGAGACTAGGTGTCGTCACGACGTCACACGGAGGGGAAATTGGGTCGTGACAGTTTTTTAATTTTTGGTTGGAATTCTCTTGTGTTTTTGGATAAGTTTTTGAAGGTTTACCGCCCCTATTTTTGGGGTAATGCTATAAATATCTTTATTTCTTTTTACTCATATAATGCTTTCTTATCTTTGATTTTTTGTGCTTATTCTTGCACTTAAATTGCTTTAGTAGACCGTGACTTCAATATGCAGAGGTTTTTATAAAAGAGGGCCCTTTTATATTAATAACACTGATGAAGATGACGTCTCATCTTCATATTGGTGCAAAGATATGAAACAAT
Organism: Nicotiana otophora; assembly: GCA_000715115.1. Taxonomy (NCBI): domain Eukaryota; kingdom Viridiplantae; phylum Streptophyta; class Magnoliopsida; order Solanales; family Solanaceae; genus Nicotiana; species Nicotiana otophora. The sequence continues at coordinate 48,299 of AWOL01S0000140.1, read as the reverse complement.
AAGTAATTTAAGGAAGTTTTATTTTTTGAACTTTCAAATAAGTAGGTTTGTACACCATTTTCGTAATTGTTCGTAAAAGATTTTCATAACTGTATCATTATAGTAGGTTTACAAATTCGGGTATATCTTCTCGGGACTAAATTTATGGCCTTAACCTAGAAGCTCGTGGGAATATCTTGCATCCTTTTTGCAATTTTGAACGCCTTTGAAAATTCTTGAAAATCTTCAAGGGTTTCTTCAAGGTTTTGATTCAGGCTGAATTGTGCTCTTGGTATACATCTTCTTTCCTTGCGTAACCTTCTATATGCATAATCCCCTCAGTGTTGGAGCATCGAAGCATGAAATTTCGAACACTGGATCAACTCCTTTCTTTTAGTCATTTTCCTAAAAAGGAAAATACAAACGGGGCTCGAAGATAAGTTTTTAGATGATAACTACATAACCCTTTTTCCATCAGAAAAGTTATAACCTAGAATGAGAATAATTCAGTATTTCGCGTGTCTTTTGGGTCTAATATCATCATTTGGTACGGGCCAGCTTTTTGCCTATCATCTAAAATGGTTAGTAAAACTCAGACGAACAAAATAAAATTGAACTTGCGTGATACCTGACCGTGGGTATTAACCTCATTTAGAAGTAATACTTCTTCAAATGGACAGCACTCCAATTCGATGGTAACACCTTGTCATCCATGGTTTCTAACTCGTACGTTCATTTTCCAGCAATGACTCTAACCCTATACGGGCCTTCCCAATTTGGACTCAACTTTCCTGCCTTTTGCCGCTTTTGTTGATCGGAACACCTTTTTTAGGATGAAGTCTCCAATCTTGAAGTACCTCAAGTTGGCTTTACTATTATAGTATCGTTCAATCATCTGCTTTTGAGCTGCAATTCGCATTAGTGTTGCTTCTCTCCTTTCTTATGTCAAATCCAAATTAACCCGTAACTCTTACTCATTTGTTGCTTCAGTGGTATGTGTGTACCTCGTGCTTGGTTCACCTATCTCCAACAGAATTAAAGCTTCCGTTCTATACACAAGTGAAAATGGGGCCTCGCCCGTACTAGTTTTTGTTGTTGTTCGGTAAGCCCATAGCACCCCTAGTAGTACTTCTGGCCATTTACCTTTTGATTCTTCCAATCATTTTTTAACGTTATTGGTGATAACCTTATTTGTTGACTCAGCTTGTCCGTTAGCCGCTGGGTGATAAGGTGCGGAAGTAATTCGTTTAATCTGTCATCTTTAGAAATAATCAGTGACTTTCGCACCTATGAATTGTGGGCCATTGTCACAGAAGATCTCATTTGGAACTCCAAATCAACATATAATATTTCTCCAACTGAACTATGTAACTTACTTTTCTCGCACCTGTTTAAAGGCACCTGCTTCTAGACATTTTGAGAAATAATCCGTTAAAATTAATAGGAATCGTACCTTTCCCTTAGCTTGAGGCAAGGTCCCTACGATGTCCATCCCCCATTTCATGAACGGCCATGGTGATATAATTGAATGAAATAGATATGCTGGTCGATGCATATTATTGGCATATCGTTGGCATTTATCGCACCTTCCTACGAAGTTTTCTGATTCTTCTTCCATTTTTGGCTAATAATATCCTGCCCTTGTAAATGTCTTCACCGGCGATCTTCCCCGGCATAATTGCCACAATGCCCCCATGTACTTCTCTCATTACATTTTCTGTTTATGACGGTCCAAGGCACCGTGCTAATGGTCCATCAAACATTTTGTGATATAATCTTTTGTGAATTAAGCAATATTAACTAGCTTTCAACCGTAACAATTGGGATTTCTTCTTATCCTCAGGAAAAATGCCATACTGCAAAAAGTTCACAAATTCATTTCTCCAATCCCAAGTTAAATTATTGAAGTTTACCTCAATCTTAATTTGGTCGAGTGATGAATGAAACAAATGTACCACAACAACTATTCTGCATTTGTTGCATCAGCGGCAAATGCGGGATTTGCCTACGTGTCTACTTCTACGTTTTCCTCCCTTGGTATTTGCACAACTTTCCATGTATGAAATTGTCTGAGAAATTCGCGTACCTTTTCAAGGTATTGCTGCATATAATACCAAGCGCGCGTGCCAGTTCAAGCCTGCAATCACAACTTCATACTCTGCCTCATTGTTAGCGATTGGGTAACATTTTATTACCTGTCTTATGGCTTCCCCCGAGGGTAGAATTAGAACAATACCCAAACCTGCTCCTTTAACATTTGAGGAACCGTCAGTAAATAGGATCCTAGTCCCCGGATTAGCTCTGGTAAATACTTGTAGCTCTTTTTCTGCTTCAGGAACTAGGTTCGTACTATAATCTGCTACAAAATCTGCTAACACTTGCGATTTTATTGCGGTTTTAGGCTGATATATAATAGCATATTCACTGAGTTCAATTGCCATCTAGCTAATCTACCTGATAATTCTTGTTTATGCAGTATGTTCCTTAGTCGGAAAATAGTTATAACAGAAATAGGATGACACTAAAAGTAAGGTCGTAACTTTCTCGATGCCATAATTAAAGCTAAAGCAAGTTTTTCTAGGTGAGGATACCGTGTCTCACCATCTAGTAAAGACTTACTAACATAATAAATTGGAGATTGCTTACCTTTATCTTCACGTACCAATACCGCACTTACCGCTACTTCTGACACAGCGAGGTAAATGAGCATCCTTTCTCCGTCTTTTGGTTTTGCTAATAGAGGTGGATTTGATAGATATGTCTTTAAGTCCTTCAGAGCTTGTTGGCACTCGTCAGTCCATTCAAACTTATTTTGCTTTCTAAACACTGAAAATAATTTACCTTTTTTCGATGGCTTTGATATAAACCTTCCCAGAGTTGCTATCCTACATGTTAATCTTTGCACTCCTTTCTTGCTCGTGAGTATATCTAGTATTTCCTATATAAATTTGATCTATGTGGGGTTTACTTCAATACCTCTGTTAGAAACAAGAAAACCTAAAAACTTACCTGAAGCCATGCCAAAAGCGCACATTTTTGGGTTTAACGGTGTTGTACTTGTGGAGAATTTCAAAGGTCTCAGACAAATGTTGAAAATGATCCGCCGCTTGTGTTGACTCAATCAACATATCGTCTATGCAGACTTCCATAGTGTTTCCCAGGTGTTCTTGAAACATTTTAGTCACCAATCTCTGATATGTGGCTCCAGCATTTTTCAAGCCAAATGGCATGACTTTGTAGCAGTAAGTCCCGTTGTCTGTGATAAACGAAGTTTTCTCCTCATCTAGAAGGTCCATTTTTATCTGATTATAACCAGAATATGCATTTAAAAAATTTAAAAGCTCATGACCAATGGTATAATCGAATTAATTGATCTATATGCGGTAAACAAAATGAATCTTTAGGACAAGCCTTATTTAAATCAATAAAATCTACACAAACTCGCTATCTTTCATTCTTTTTTGGAACCACAATAGTATTAGCTAAATAGTAACGGTACTTTACCTCTCGTATTGAACCAATTTTCAAAAGATTATGTACCTCATCCTGGATCACTTGATTTTTGAAGGACCTTTGCTTCCTTTTCTTTTGCTTGACAGGTGGGTGTAATGGATCCTCATCTAGCTTATGAGTCATCACCTCTGGTGGTAAGCCTGTCATAACTTAATGCGACCAAGCTAAGCAATCTGTGTTAGCACGTAAAACTTTAATGAATTTACCTTTCATTTCTAGGCTCAAATTTGCTCTGATGTAAATTTTTCAGTCTGGCCAGTGGACAAATACTATTACAGCTTCGAGCTCCTCCGTGGTTGTTTTAGTGTTCTCATTTTCCTCTAGCTCTTGAATCACATCGTCTTTGAGTCCACATCGGTCTGCCCTTGTGTGTTTTCAGTTGAGGTATGAAAAAAGTGTCCCCAACTAAATTCTTTAATTATTATTTTGCATCTGCATCGTTGGTTGTTGTGTTTGTAATCACCACTAAAATAATATTCGTGAAGCTTGTTGATCTCCGCAGATTTGTCTGATTCTCCACTGTGAAGAGAATTTGATAACTTAATGCAACGTGGATGGGACAACATCAGTATCATGAATCCATGGTCTTCCCAAGATTATATTCTAGGCCATGTCTGTGTCTATCACTTGGAACTTCATATCTTTGATGACTCCTTCTGCAAATGTGGCCAGCACAACTTCCCCTTTCGTATCAACACTTGAATTATCAAATTCACACAAAGACCGTGCCTTTGGCATGACCTTATCATTAGATTGCATCTCCTTTACCACCCTCGGTAAAATAATGTTCGTTGAGCTACCTGGGTTAATCGAAACTCATTTTACATTAGTATCATGTACAAGTAAAGATATTACCAGTGCATCGTTGTGAGGAATCATCAAGTCGTTCGCGTCTTCATCGTCAAACGTTATACTGTCACCATCCAAGACTTGGCAAACTTTCTTTCCGTAAGTGATAGAAACTTTTGATGTCTTTTTCACAGTTGTGTATGTTACTCCAATGACCTCATCTCCTCCGATTATGATGTTGACTGTTCTCTTTGGTGATGGAGGCTTTGGGGGTTCTTGTCTATTCTTCATGTATGATTCCTTTCTCACTGAACAAATTGGTAAGATAGCCTTTCGACCTCTCCTTGAAAAAATCCGTTGTTCTATGGCCATGATTATTATGAAACTCGCACCAGAAATCTGGTTTCCTTTTGTTTGGATCTGATATCATTTCTTTCGGCCATCGCACCTTATCTTCCATCCCTTTTGGAACAGCCACCAATTCAGAGGTGCTAATGTTAAAGCTATAATCCCCTATTCTTACTTGTGTATCAAAATCATTGCTTCGGGCATCCTGCTCCATTTTGAACCTGGATGAAGAACTCGCATCTTTTTTCCTTGATCTTGAATCAAACCGTGCATTCTCTTATTTAGATCGAGAATCTCGCCTCGTAGGTCCCATGTATAGCTCGTACCTATTTTTTTCGAACCTTCTCTCTGATTCTGAACGTCTCGAACCTAGTCTTTCTTCAACCCTTAGGTGTGCAACCGTATCTTGTTCTATCCACAGCTTCGTGCTATATCGATTGTACACATCGTTCCAAGTTATTGCAGGAAATTCTCGCAAACTTTCTTTCAACCTTCTTGTGGCTTCTGAACTTTTCTCGTTCAAGTTGATCGCGAATTCCATAGCCGCCCAGTTATCAGGTACTCGCGACAGCATCATCCTGTCTCGTTGGAATCTATATACGAATTCCCATGTCAATTATGTACTCCCTTGTTTAACTTTGAAGATGTCTTCCATCCTTGTTTTGACTTTTTGAGCCCCCGAATGTGCTTTTATAAATGAATCTACAAGCTCAGCAAAAGAATCAATGGAATTTTCAGATAAGAGAGAATACCATGTTAATGCTCCTTTTGTGAGTGTTTCGCCAAACTTTTTAACCAAAACTTATTCAATCCTGGGACTCATACGTTCTATCATATTTGGGAATATCATGCACATTAAACTTTTTGGGAATTGGCAAATGTGTTGCACTTGGATTCCAGGGTTGTCGTGAATAATTGTCAATATCCACACCTTTGATCATGGGAGGTACGCCAGGTATTTGCTCTATACGCTCATTTTGCTCCTTCAACTGTTTCTGCAAAGTTAGCACTAAACTTTATAAACTAGAATTATTTGGTGTACCTGACCCTCCATCGCGAGATTCATTGGCCATTTCTCCACTTCCAGAGTTATCAAGCCCTGAACACGGGTTCTCCAAAGTTGTTGTATTAACTTGGAGGAGCTTGTGTTGTGTTGGGTAATCCTATGACAAAAGCCTGTAATGCACCGTTCACGTGTTCTACAATCAATTGCTTTGAAGAATCCTGCTCAATTGTTTGGTCGCCTCCATGCTAACCATCAGTACGTGAAGTAGACCTTTCAGGTGAACTTTCAGGGGATTGCCGAGGAGATCTCATGGGTGTGTGATGCGGTGGAGTTCCACCTTGTTGGTTCAGCTGGTTGTTCTCGTTAGCGGTTGACATGTTTTGTCGTTACAAATGAAGTTTGAAAAGTGAACAGATTATTAGATTCCCTGTAACGCAACCAATTTGTTTAACCAAAAAATATATTTCTCAGTCAAAGTCAATATCAAGACGAAATTGGGTTATTGATAACAGAAATTTACTTCACTTTCGCAATAATTTGGAGAATAAAACAAATAATGAAAATAACTAACAAGGAAAGAAAAATTGATAATCACTCCCAGAATTGCGGTTAGAACCTTATGAATAAAGTAAAGAATGATCGCATATATTTCAATAATAATCAGATGCCATTACAAATGAGGACTAAGCTCTTATATATGAGTATACAATTATAACGATTTTCATACTTAATTCGGGCTTGTTAATGGCATTAATTGCCTTGATTACTCGTTTTCATATATAATTGTAACAGAAGCATTTATGACTGAGGATTTCCCATAACCACGATTAATGTCGATTTTTCTTCTTTATTTATGACAGATTCGTGCACCTTCCCTCTTTAACGGTCTTTATACATTCCGCTCCTATTTCTTCTTTCCCAATTGTCAGAGTCGGTTCCTTTCCAGAGAAATCCCGGGGGTGTTCCTCCCGTGCCTTCTTGAATTCTTTAACTCATCTAATTGGGAATTCCACATGTCACCTTATTGATGGTCCATGTGTCATGCCTTGTCACCTTGATTATAGTCCACTTGTCATGCCATTTTTCCACCAATACAATTACCATTTTGCAACATCTCCCTACTTCACCAAGGCAGCTATCCACATAGGTGGAGCTATGATCTAAAGCTAATGGGTTCGGGATCTTAATTCTTTTAAGTTACTGGGTTCTAAATTAATAGTTTATACATGTTCAATTAATTTTTAAGATAAATATAAGATTTGGACAAAAACTTATGGGTTCTGTTGAACCCGTAATCAAAGGGCTAGCTTTGTCCCCGGCTATCCAGGCTGACAAGTTTGGATCATTTTGTGTTAAGAACTTAACGGAAACGTTTGCAATAATTTACCCAGCTTTCATAACATGTGTGCGCTCAAAATAGCATTACTGCGTCAAATCTTATTGCTATTGTCTCTACTAGGAACAATGATCCCAATGAGACATTTACTTTTGTGTAATATTGCTATATAGTAATAAATAAAATATTTCTCTACCAACAAAATAACTAGAATATATAATTATTAATGATAACGCTTTTGGTTTCCTACTTTATGTTTGGTTTGGTATTCTTTTTGGAACGATGACTAATTTAGATTCGCATTGTATCAGTTTCTTCAAAGGTGAACACACTTCTTATTAGAATGTTTTTTATTCTCAGGGCTTGAACCTCAAACCTTTAGGCTCTAATTGAGAGTGAAAGAATATTATTCATCCCATGTTCAAGAATCACCAAAAAACCAAGAGAGAACATACATGGTTGAATCTCCTAGCCAGACACAAGGGAACCTCTTTTTTTCTCTTTTTTGAATTCCTATAGATGAAATTTCTGTTAAACCCAAAAATAGATTTCTCGATCAAAGCCAATATCAAGAAGAAATCAGGTTACAAATAATCAAAATTTACTTCACTTTCTCAATAATTTGAAGAATAAAACAAATAATGGAAGCAATTAAAAAGGAAAGAAAATTCAAAGTAGATTGATAATCTCTCCCAGAATTGAGGTTGGAAGCTTATGAATAAAGTAAAGAATAATTACATATATTCAATACAAATCAGATACCATTACAAATGAGGACTAGGTCCTTATATAGGAGTATATAATTATAATGGTTTTCTTACTTAATTCGGGCTTGTTACTAGCATTAATTGACTTGATTACCCGTTACCATATATAATTGTAACTGAAGCATTTATGACTGAAGATTTCTCGTACCCACGATTAATGTCGATTTCCCTTCCTTATTTATAACAGATTCGTGCATCTTCCCTCTTTAGTGGTCTTTATCCATTCCGCTCCTATTTCTTCTTTTCCAGCTGTCAGAGCCGGTTCCTTTCCCAAAGAAATCCCGGGGGTGTTTCCTCGTGCCTTCTTGAATTCTTTAGCCTGTCTAATTAGTAATGCCACTTGTCACCTTGTTGATGGTCCACGTGTCATGCCATGTCCCCTTGATGATAGTCCACATGCCATACCTTGTATTCACCAATACAAATAGTTCTCCCACTTCCTAAATATTCTCAATTGAATTTTCGAGAAACGGTAAGTATTTATGGCGGGAACTCCTAGCCGTTGTTTCTCGAGTATCATAATGTCTTTTTTAGAACCGATGCGACATATGTCACGTCTATTTAATGCTCAAGACACGTGTCTCACCATGATTAGTTATGCGGTTTTTTAGCATTTGTTTAGGGTTTTTCTGCGGCTGCATCAGTCATGAAATGACGTGTCACGAACCAAATTCTAACTTGTCATGATGGTGCCTATCTCTAAACTAGGCAAGCCTAAAATCTCAGTAAACCATAATTGTTTTTAAGTTTGAAAATATAATATTTAAATAAAATCCACAAATCCTATAAATACCGACACAACCACTCCCAAAACCTGGTGTCACCGAGTACATGAGCATTTATATATTACAAGTCTGGAGAATACGGTCTATAATAAACTGAGACCAAATGCAATACATACAAAATGGGGAATGAGAGACAGGGTCTGCGAAACAATGGCAGCTACCTCTGAATCTCTAGGAAATCGACTGTGTGAAAGGATCAACACCCACTATATCCGGAATCACTGGATCTGCACGCGAAGTGTAGGGTGTAGTATGAGTACAAAAACCACAGTAAATAACAATAATAACTAAGGAAGTGAAGATAATGACGAGCTACACAGTTATAGTTCACGTTTAGTAATTCCCGTAAAGAATAGACATGCTTTCACATCTGGCAGTTTAAGTCAAATCAATTTTATACAGTTCAAGTTCATGTAATCCGGATATAAAATCTTTCAGAGATTTCACAACAATGACATATAGCAATCAAGTGCAACAACAAATGCAAAGCAAGTACAGCCTCTCAGGCAACAGTCACTCAACTCATCACTCGGCTCTCAGCCCTCAGCACTCACACTCAATGGGTACCCGCGCTCACTGGGGGTGTACGGACTCCGGAGGGGCTCCAACAGCCCAAGCGCCATAATCTGCACGGACAACTCACGTGCTGTACGAAAAACTCACGTGCTATAATATCCTGCACGGACAACTCACGTGCCATAATATCCTTACCTCACCGACAGGCCCTCGACCTTACTCAGTCCTCAACTTCTCTAGTCTCTCGGGATCTCAGAAATCACAAAGATCAACCCAAACAAAGATAACATAGTGTATCAACAAATATCCAGAAAAGACTGAGGTTTAATATGCAAGAAAAATCATGACTGAGTACAAGACAACAATTAGCAAATAATTCAACAAGTACGTGACCTCGGTGGGTCCCAACAGTACTATCACATAGACTAAGCATGATTTCTAACATGATTTATAGTCAAATTTCTTCAACACATAGAGAGCATATACCTAACAATAAGTTATTCAACTTTACAGTTTCACGGGACGGACTAGGTCACAATCTCCTCGGTGCACGCTCACACGTCCGTCACCTAGTATGAGCGTCACCTACAAAATAATCATGACACAAAATTTCGGGGTTTCATACCCTTAGGACAAGATTTAAAACTGTTACTTACCTTAGAGCGTGAAATTCTTTACTCTACTATGCCTTTGCCTCGCAAATCGGCCTCCGAATTCCTCGAATCTAGTAACAAATAATTCGTTTCAGTCAATAACATTTATTAGAATTAATTCCATCAGAAAATGCTAATTTTTCATAAAAATCCGAATTTTAGCTCAAACATCGCATGTGGGCCCATGTCTCGGAACTCGACAAAAGGTACAAAATTCGGAAGCCCGTTCAACCACGAGTATTGTATCAAAATCCGACCCCAACTCGACCCTCAAATTTAAACTAAGAGGGTTTTCAAACTTTTCCAACTTAATTCACCAATTAAATGATAAAAACAATCATGGATTCGAGTAATTTAACCAATATTGAGTTAAGAACACTTACACTGTTGTTTTCCTTGAGAAGCTCCCGAAAATCGCCTCTTCCCGAGCTCAAATCCATCAAAAACAGAAAATGGGACTAAGTCCCATTTCAGAACTAAGCCCAGACATTTGCTCTACGCGATCGCGAACATTCCCACGCGATCGCGAAGAACAATTTTTCCATCGCCCAGATTTTGCTCTACACGATCACGGACTTTCCCACGCGATCGCAAAGCACAATATCACAGACCCACGAACGCGACCTTCTTCACGCGTTCGCGAGTCACAAAATCCCAGAGCTACACGATCGCGAAGCACATAATGCCACTGCCTCTCATTAACCCAACACGATCGCAGATATCCCCACGCAATCACGTAGAACAAAAACCCCCACTGACCAACTAAGCATACGCGATCAGAGACGCATTCACGCGATCGCATAGAACGAAAACATCATCAGATATCAGAAAATTCCAGCAATTGTTCAAGTCCAAATTTTTGATCTGTTAACCATCCAAAACTCATCCAAGCCCCTCGGGACCTTAACCAAATATACCAGCAAGTCCTAAAACATTATACGGACCTAGTCAAACCCTGAAATCACCTCAAACAATGGTAAAATCATGAATTACACCCAAATTCAAGCCTAATGAACTTTGAAATTTCTAATTTCTACAAACGACTCTGGAACCTATCAAATCACGTCTGATTTACCTCAAATTTTGCGCACAAGTCATAAATGACATAACGGACATATTAAAATTTTCAGAATCAGATTTCGACCCCGATATCAAAAATTCAATCCCCCCTCCCCTAGGGTCAAACTTTCCAAAAATTCGATTTTCGCCATTTCAAGCCTAATTCCACTACGGACCTCCAAATAATTTTCCGGACACGCTCCTAAGTCCAAAATAACCATACAGAGCTATTGGAATCATCAGAATTCGAATTTGAGGTCGTTTACACATACTCAACATCCGGTCGACTTTTTCAACTTAAGCTTTTAATTATGAGACTAAGTGTCTCATTTCACTCTGAAATCCTTCCGGACCCAAACCAACTAACCCGATAAGTCATAAATCAACTGTAAGGCATACATTGAGCAGTAAATGGTGGAACGGGGCTATGATACTCAAAACGACCGGTCGGGTCGTTACATTCCCCCCACTTAAACATACGTTCGTCCTCGAACGTGCCAAGAGTTGTTCTTAACCTTTCTATCTCTATTGCACCTTACCACGCACATACCTGGGGGTGATCTCACGTCACCTTATTCTATATAGGCCTGACCACACAACATAACTGAAAATCATTAATTTAACCTTAGCCCAAAAACCATGGAGCCAAATTTCTAACATCCAGAATTCTTTTCAAGACCTGAATCTCACATCTACACACTGTATAAGCATGAACAAGTTGTATCCAGCCATAACCATAATCCCAGATATAATCACATAACATACTACACAACTCCCATACTCGTAGCACTATTTCTAATCATAGTAACTACTCAAAACCAACCAAGTACTAGTATAAAACCCCGCATTCAACAGAACCTCATTCCGAAACCTTCGTACACTGCCAATGATGAAAGAATCAATCAAAACCTCATAACCACTCATCCATCAGATCAACTATCCATGGAGCTCTTTCGCCTCAACCAGAACCATAATCCTCTCCTAAGCCGACTTTCAATATTATCCTCCTGAATATACTATAATCAAGCCTAATAGTACCCATTCTAGGTCCAATGACCTTATATTATTAAACACAACTAATGCCACAGACACATCACATCAATATAACGCAAGCCACAATGCGCAATTTGTGTACCCAAATATAGGAGATGTCTCAAGGAAGAGAACCGTATTGCAAGTTCAACAAGCACCGCCACAACCGCAATGTTACAACCAACTCCTCAAATTTTGTGAAGAGGATAACCGTAGGTGCATGTGCACAATTATAGAGGAAGAAAATTAATGAATCAGATAAATTATCATAGAAATAAAATTTCCACACATGGCACGGATGACTCACGTGCCAATAATATAAATCACCTGGCATGGTCACAGGCCTCCAGTCCCAGCATATCATACAGGAGCAATTAAACGATTATACTTGTATATGATAATGAAATAAGATTCTCATGCTCCTGGACTGGTATAAATAACACGCCATAGTGTAAGCATATGCAAATTCTGCTATCACACTTCAAATCGGCAATTTAACGCAACAATAGTAACTACCCCATTTATTCAGGGGAATTAGCCTCTTTGTAACCCCAAATGTAGCCCAGATAGTTTTCAACAAAGGTGCGAACATGAGAAACATTATAACTTTACGCTTAACAGTCAACCCTAGGCATATCATAGCCTAAGCATTCTTTTGAGTATGAATACTTGCCCTGATGCTCGCACATTGTCTCAAATCTCACATATATGCACACTTATAGCACGCAGCTATCACAAATAATTAACGTAACTAGTGCCTCCACTGAGTTAAAATAAAATACTCACCTCAAACAGGCCGCAACCCGAAACAATATACTTCTGAGAACTCCCAGTCTCCAAATTCATCAAACACATGGATCACCATAACTTATCCAACCTCCAGCACTATAATGACTAACACATCTTCCATTCACAATCTTCCCATGAGGAATACTTTCATAATTCTTCCGTGCCACATAGCAATAATTTGAATGTCAGCAGTCTATCAACCAAGTGAGTACTACAATACCAATGAACGTCCGTAAGTCGAAACACAATGCGCCTTTTGAAATGCGCACCCTTCTCAGGGATTATCGAGCAGTTATAACGTTCATCTAAATATCTAAAACTGACCCTTTTGTCCAAAATTCATGATTCTCCTTTCAAGAATGAACTGCCACCTTGTACATGTAAATCTGAATCTGGTAAAACACGTCACTTCTATCATATGAAAGGCACGAGAATCTCATTATAAATCTGAGTCACCAGCAAATTACATACCATATTAGTTAGAAACCTCTCTCTTGCTTCTTTCTAGGGGGAAATCACAATACACAACACGTTCCCCACACCGGTAGAAAATATCTGGTTCAGACCATGGTATAAACCATCATGAACACTTTGAAATCCATTTGCACATAACCAAGCTATCAGAACTGAATTCCTCTAACTCGACCGAGCCACATATGTTGCCAAATCCGAGAGTATTTCCACAACACCCGTAAAGCCTCACCTCATCATAAGAACCAAAAGAACCGAGCATACCATTACCATATTGATCCAGCATGTTACCCATTTGTCCTATTTTCTCCGAGTTTCTTCTGGATTATCCTCAAGTTGCCATTTCTCCTTGTCAAAACACTACTACTTTACCCAAAGCTCGCTACAAGACATCCTAACATAAAACTACACCGCCCTAAGGCCCATAAGCCATTGTATTCTTCTAAAGCACTTTCATAGATACCCCAACCATAACACTCATTCTGAAAATAACTTATGCAAATTAAAATTGCTCCTCTTCCCTTTCTTATACTGAAATGTAGAATCCATAGTCAAACAGAATTACTGCACGCCCCGATACCATCCAATGTAAGTGATCGATTCTAGTGATATACAATCAATTGCCACATATACATTTTGAATCCAATAGAACCCTCTCGAGAGTCATCCACGTTGCTCAAATATAATTTGCTCCGCCCAAACGTGCCGAAAGACATGTGCTCCTTTAGCACAATCAACACTCAAAGAAGTAACCTTGCCTTAACACGACCAATCAAATTCATACTTCGTGCGCACTATCTCTTTCACAAATAACAACTCACTCATTTCATATTTTTGTAAGTGCATTATATCCCGTATTTAGGAAATTTCCTTACTCGAGTCATCCTCGATCTCAGCCTCTGCAGTCATAACTGCTCCACAAGTATGTCTCGGACCAAAACTTAATTTAACCTATAACCATGAAATCGAATTGTCAATAGTAGGCTCCCCCACTTGGCTCAAAGCCATATATCAAAATATTCAATAATTCACAATACCCATAATCAATTACTGCCATAACACCGTAGTGAGATTTAACTACATTCTTCCCAAGCTCGTGCATCACAACCTATATGGTACCTCAAATCGTCTACTAAGCTTGCCTTCATTCTCGTGACGGTCATGTCAACTTTCTTGACCAATTCAAATTCAAATACCAATACATCTACCCTACTGGTAGAAAAGAAGATTCTCCACACAACATTATAAAGATCGCACCTCTGTATTCTATTCCGCGGGTGATAACCCGCATGTTTAGCCTCAAACTGGCATGTTTCTATACCCTTTTTACTGCCACAACTCCTACGTAATCGCTTAACCTTCATCAGTTTAAACTCATCAACAAGACACAAAAATTCAATTTATTCTACAATTACACCACGTAAAAGATTCTTCAACACATTCATAACTCGAGACTCTATGTCAAATCGAAACAGAAATCAAATACCCAATAGTCCCTTTTTACATCCCTACCATCTGAATACTTCCTACGGTCACAATAAAATCATCATATGGTCACCCAGCCATTTATCGAGCTACAAATTCCACTCATAGAGATACTACCACCAGACATATGAGTCCAATTGTACAAGTTCACACAATTGAAACTACCAGGCCTAAGCTGCGGTCTAATCCTGGCCTCAAATCCTCCATACTAGCCCATCACCAAAACACAGAATACACATTTCAAACCTCGTTCATGAAATAACAAGCCGGCGATGCACAACTGATACCGAGCGCTCGTGTGCGCATACGAATGCGTGAAAGGAATTCAAAGAGTTATGTTTCAAGCTGAATCAATTTCGCACGATAGAATACAAGAAAGTGAAATTTTTCCTAAGGGTTCGGCAGTCTCCTGAAGATAAGTACATACGTGTCCGTACCGACCGCAAGACTCTACCAAACCTGCTCATGACTCGTGAGACCTATGTCACCTAAAGCTCTGATACCAACATGTCACGGCCCAAATTCTAACCTGTCGTGATGGCACCTATCCCGAAACTAGGCAAGCCGAAAATCTCAGTAAACCACAATTTCTTTTAAGTTTGAAAATATAATATTTAAATAAAATCCACAAATCCTACAAATACCGATACAACCACTCCCAAAACCCGGTGTCACCGAGTACATGAGCATTTATATATTACAAGTCTGGAAAATACGGTCTATAATAAACTGAGACCAAATGCAATACATAAAAAATGGGGAATGAGAGACAGGGTCTGCGAAACATGGCAGCTACCTCTAAATCTCCGGAAAATCGACTGTATGAAAGGATCAACACCCACTGTATCCGGGATCACCTGGATCTGCATACGAAGTGCAGGGTATAGTATGAGTACAAAAAACTCAGTAAATAACAATAATAACTAAGGAACTGAAGATAATGACGAGCTACACAGTTATAGTTCACTTTTAGTAATTCCCGCAAAGAATAGACATGCTTTCAAATCCGGCAGTTTAAGTCAAATCAATTTTATACAGTTCAAGTTCATGTAATCCGGATATAAAATCTTTCAGAGATTTCACAACAATGACATATAGCAATCAGGTGCAACAACAAATGCAAAGCAAGTACAGCCTCTCAGGCAACAGTCACTCAACTCATCACTCGGCTCTCAACCCTCAGCACTCACACTCAATAGGTACCCGGGCTCACTGGGGGTGTACAGACTCCGAAGGAGCTCCTACAACCCAAGCGCCATAATCTGCACGGACAACTCACGTGCTATAATATCCTGCATGGACAACTCACGTGCCATAATATCCTTACCTCACTGACAGGCCCTCGGCCTTACTCAGTCCTCAACCTCTCTAGTCTCTCGGGCTCTCAGAAGTCACAAAGATCAACCCAAACAAAGATAACATAGTGTATCAGCAAATATACAGAAAAGACTGAGGTATAATACGAAAGAGAAATCATGATTTAGTACAAGACAATAATTAGCAAATAATTCAACAAGTACGTGACCTCGGTGTGTCCCAACAGTACTATCACATAGCCTAAGCATGATTTCTAACATGATTTATAGTCAAATTTCTTCAACACATAGAAAGCAAATAGCTAACAATAAATTATTCAACTTTACATTTTCACGGGACGGGCCAGGTCACAATCCCCTCGGTGCACGCTCACACGTTCGTCACCTAGCATGTGTGTCACCTCCAAAATAATCACATGACACAAACTTCCGGGGTTTCATACCCTCAGGACCAGATTTAAAACTGTTACTTACCTCAGAGCGTGAAATTCTTTACTCTGATATGCCTTTGCCTCGCAAATCGGCCTCTGAATGCCTCGAATCTAGTAACAAATAATTCGTTTCAGTCAATAAAATTTATTGGAATTAATTCCATAAGAAAATGCTAATTTTACATAAAAATTCGAATTTTAGCACAAAAATTACTTGTGGGGCCCACATCTCGGAACTCGACAAAAGTTACAAAATCCAAAAGCTCATTCAACCACGAGTCTAACCATACCAATTTTATCAAAATCCGACCCCAACTCAACCCTCAAATCTTCAATTTAAACTAAGAGGGTTTCAAAGTTTTCCAACTTAATTCACCAATTAAATGATAAAAACAACCATGGATTCGGGTAATTGAACCAATATTGAGTTAAGAACACTTACCTCGTTGTTTTCCTTGAGAAGCTCCCGAAAATCGCCTCTTCCCGAGCTCAAATCCGTCAAAACCTGAAAATGTGTCCCATTTTCAGAACTTAAAACTCTCTGCCCAGACATTTGCTCTACGCGATCGCGAATATTCCCACACGATCGCGAAGAACAATTTTTCCATCGCCCAAATTTTACTCTACGCGATCGCGGACTTTCCCACGCGATCGCGAAGCACAACATCACAGACCTACGCGATCGTCGACTCGTCCACGCGATCGCGAAGCACAAAACACGTGACTTCTATTTCCGCTCCACTTACTCTACGCGAAAGCAACCTTCTTCACGCGTTCGCGAGTCACAAAATCCCAGAGCTACGCAATCGCGAAACACACAATGCCACTGCCTCTCATTAACCCTACACGATCGCAGATATCTCCATACAATCGCGTAGAACAAAAACCCCCACTGACCAACTAAGCCTACGCGATCGCAGACGCATTCACGCGATCGCGTAGAAGGAAAACATCAGCAGATATTAGAAAATTCCAGCAGTTATTCAAGTCTAAAGTTTTTATCTGTTAACCATCCAAAACTCACCCGAGCCCCTCGGGACCTCAACCAAATATACCAACAAGTCCTAAAACATCAAACGTACTTAGTCGAACCCTCAAATCACCTCAAACAACGCTAAAACCATGAATTACACCCAATTCAAGCCTAATGAACTTTGAAATTTCTAATTTCTACAAATGACTCCGGAACCTATCAAATCACGTCCGATTTACCTCAAATTTTACGCACAAGTCATAAATGACATAACGGACCTATTAAATTTTTATAATCAGATTTCGACCCCGATATCAAAAGGTCAACCCCCCCTCCCCAATCAAACTTCCCAAAAATTCGACTTTTGCCATTTCAAGCCTGATTTCACTACGGACCTCCAAATAATTTTCCGGACACGCTCCTAAGTCTACAATCACCATACGGATCTATTGGGATCTTCAGAATTCGAATCCGAGTTCGTTTATACATACTCAACATCCTATTGACTTTTCCAACTTAAGCTTTTAATTATGAAACTAAGTGTCTCATTTCACTCCGAAATCTTTCCGGACCCGAACCAACTAACCCAATAAGTCATAAATCAACTGTAAGGCATAAATTGAGTAGTAAATGTTGGAACGGGGCTATGATACTCAAAATAATCGGTCGGGTCGTTACTGACGGTTCCATAATGACATTCTATTATGATCAACCCTGATGGCGGTTGGTTTTCCTTATAAATACTTCGGCAAGCTTGATTTTTGAAAATCTCTTACTTCTTCTTTGCATTCATATCCCTAACCTTTCCTCGTATTTCTTCATCTTTTTTCTATATTTTCCTTTGTTAAAGATGTCTTCTTCAACACCAGACCCTCGTAAAGTGGTGATTATTGATGAACTTACTTCTTCGACTGCACCTACTAGGAGTAGGAGAGGTGGCAGACTCTGTAGTCTAGGTTCATTATCTACTCGTAGTTCTACTTCCCAAAGTAGTACTGTCAAACCATCTTCTTCTAGGGCAAAAGCTCCGTTGACCCATAGATCTTCTTCTAAGGGAAGGGATCAGAACGAACCCAAGCGTTAGCCAACAGTTTCTGAAATTGTCCCTTAAGAGTTTTCTTTCGTATCAGACCGCGAAACAATGAAAAAACGAGTTTCTTCTATAGCATCTCTTAACCCTGTTGAACATTACCCAAGTCTGATCACTCCAGGACTTCTTTCTTTAGTTCGACGTGAATGCCATTGGAAACCAGATTTTCTAGTTTTGATTCCTAGTGCCAATCAAAGAATCACTTCTTACCATACTGGCTTTTCTTTTGTTTACACTTATCCTTTCACTTTAGGGTTTAAATCTCCCATTGACCTAGTGATTATTGAGTTTTGTCACTATTTCAGTGTTTGCCTCGATCAAATCGGTCCCATCATGTGGAGGGAAGTTGCTTGCCTTCGCTACTTGTTTCACCTTTATTCTCCAATATTGTTTCGTAAAGGTGTCTTTTCTCTCGTGGCTAGAAGTAAAAGGGTTTTAGTCAGCCCCGAGGATGACCTTGGCCGTGACCGGTATGCCCAATTTGTCGTTACCCCCACTCGTGGATTAGTGGGTGATGAATACATGCCTTTTCTTGAAAATATGGAACTTGCACGTAAGTGTTTGTTTTTATTTCTTTTACTTTCATTGATGCTTGAGTTTATTTACATGAACGTATATTCATTTTTTCAGCAACCAGGGAAGTTTTTGAAGAAAATCCAGATTTTCGTGCTTGGGTAGAAAAAATATTGATTGTTGCTCCCATGGATAAAAGATCTCAAAAATTTCTTTCACATAAATTCGGATGGAAAGTGAAGACTCACGATACCTTTTTATTCCCGTGGTTTCCTTCCTCTTTGCTTGTTCCTTTCTTTTAATGTACATAACTGTTTTCCCTTTTTTATTAGGGTTTGCCATTCGCGGCATCAGCCCCGTATATGTTCCCTCAGTGAGGCTTTCTGTAAGCTCTGCACAAGAGCAGATTTTGAGCGTATCTTCCTCCAAGAGGAAAACTGTTGAAGCCCATAGGTCTGAAGATGAAGAGGATACCGAAGAAGGTTCCTGGGTGAGGAAACCGCGTGTCAGAAGGCGCATGGTTTCGGATGATGAAACCCATGTCTCTCAAGATCCCCCTTCAAGTTCAATTCCTTTTAGTCTCGTTGATAAGCTAGAGAATGTCCCATTGTATATCTCTTATGATGGTGTTGGTAACTTTGACAACCCTCCATCAAGTCCTGTTGAAAGGTTATTTGCCCATGTCTTTGAGGGTGAAGAAGAATTCGGGCATGTTTCTCAAGAGCTGCCACTTGCCTCTCTTCCAATGTCTTCAGTTACACCTACTGTTAATCCCCCGATTTCTTTGCCTATAGTTACCCCAGTGGTTTCCCCCGTTGTTACCCTTCGTGAAGAAGTTGAGCCTTGTAGCAACAGGCGGGGTATGAAAAAAGTCTTGATTGAAGTCTCCGATAGTGGAAATTTGTTGAAAACATCTAGTCAAGTTGTTGTGTCGCTAAAACCATTGCTAGGACCTGTGGAAAGAAAAAAGGCTAGAGGGTCACAGTTCTTTGACCTTGATGAATGACATCATTCACTCTTCTCTTAAGGTATATCTTTACTTATTTTCCTTTCCTTATCTTCTCATTCATAACTCCTCTTCTTTTGACTTTATGTAGATCAATTAGACAAGTACGGAACTTATGAGAAGGATTTCTTGGACAGATTAGCAGGTGATTGAGTTGCGCATCGAGGCTGATAATTGGAAAGAACAGTTTGAAGGCCTTCAACTGGATAAAGACGTTTGCTGAGGAGAAAGGAGCTTTGGAACAACAACTGAGGATGATCTCCGATGAACATAAGGTTTTAAAAGCTTCTTCCAATCAAGTTGAGAAAGACAAGGACAAATTGGAATCCTCCTTTGTTGAACAAGATTCCAAGGCAACTGAAGAGATAAGGAGTTTGAAAGAGCTCCTTAATCAGAAAGTGATGTACGCGGGTGATCTGGTACAGATGCTTACCCAGGCTCAAGAAGACCTCTACGCCTCTACAGATAAGGTTCAGTTCCTTGAGAGTTCTCTTACTCCTTTGAAGTCGGCTTATGAAACCTTAGAAGCAGAAAAAGAATATTTGAAAGCTGAGATTGAGCAGTGGGAGAAGGATTACGAAACCATTGAAGATAAGTCAACACTTGATATTAGCTGGGCTCTTTTGAACACTCGCTTCGAGACTCTAACTCAAGCTAGCTAGGAGGGTTTTGACCTTAATGCTGAGATTGCAAAGGCTAAAGAGACGATTGAACCGACTCAGCAGCGTCAAAGCTTCTCTACACCCGAGGACGAAGGTTCCAAGGGTGATGGTGATGGACTTACTCCTGGTGAAGCCGATGTTCAACCCTCATCTTCTCAAGTTAATCCGTCTTCTTCCGTGGATAATGATCCCTAGTTCTTCCCCTCTTGACTTTTGTTGAAATAGTTTATTTTTGGTTTATGTTGGAATTCTCTTGTGTTGGAATATGCATATAAATATCTTTTGGATTTTACTGCATATTATGCTTTCTGCTCTTTGATTTATTTATTTATTGAGCTTATACTTGCATTTAAAATGCTTTAGTAAACCGTGACTCTAATATGCACGGGTTTTTATAAAAGATGGCCCTTTTTATATTAACAACGCTGATGAAGATGACGTCTCATTTTCATATTGGTGCAAAGATATGAAACATAAGTAGATATGAAATAATTTGAGGTTGTTTTATGTTTTGAACTTTCAAATAAATAAGTTTATACAACTTTTTCATAACAGCTATTTTTGTAGCAGGTTTTACATTCGGGTATATCTTCCCGTGACTAAATTATGGCCTTAAGCTAGAAGCTCGTGGGAATATCCTGCATCCTTTTTGCGAGTTTGAATGCCTTTGAAAAAAAGAATTTTCTTCTAAGGGTTTCTTCAAGATTTTGATTCTTGCTGAACTATGCTCTTGGTATATATCTTCTTTCCTTGTGTATCCTTCTATATGCATAGTCCCCCTAGTGTTAGAGCATTGAAGCATGAGATCTCGAACACTGGATCAACTCCTTACTTTTGGTCATTTCCCTAATACATACGGGACTCGGAGATAATCTTTTATATGATGACTGCATAACCTTTTTGCCATCAGAAATGTTGTAACCTAGACCAAAAATAATTTAGTATTTTGCGTGTCTTTCGGATCTAATATCATCATTTGGTACGTGCCATCGTTTTGCCTATCATCTAAAATAGTTAGTAAAATTCAAATGAACAAAACAAAATCGAACTTGCTTGATACCTGACCGTGGGTATTAACCTCTTTTAGAAGTAATACTTCTTCAAATGGACTGCATTCCAATGTGATGGTAATACCTTGCCACCCATGGTTTCCAACTCGTATGCTCCTTTTTTCCATCAATGCCTTTAACCCTATGCGGGCCTTCCCAATTTGGACTCAACTTTCCTGCGTTTGTTGCTTTTGTTGACCGGAATACCTTTTGGAGGAAGAAATCCCCAATCTTGAAGTACCTCAAGTTAGCCTTCCTGTTATAGTATCATTCAATCATTTGCTTTTGAGCTGCCATCCGAATTAATGTTGCTTCCCTCCTTTCTTCTGTCAAATCCAAATTTACTCGTAACTCTTCCTCATTGGTTGCTTCAGTAGTATGTGTGTACCTCGTTCTTGGTTCACCTATCTCCGCCAGAATTAAAGCTTTCGTTCCGTATACAAGTGAAAATGGGGTCTCGCCCGTACTAGTTTTCGTAGTTATTCGGTAAGTCTATAGCTCACCTGGTAGTACTTCTTGCCATTTACCTTTTGATTCTTCCAATAGTTTTTTTAATTTGTTGATGATAACCTTATTTGTTGACTCAGCTTGCCCGTTAGCCACTGGGTGGTAAGGTGCAGAAGTGATTCATTTAATTTGCCAGCTTTAGAAGAAATCGGTGACTTTCGCACCTATGAATTGTGGTCCATTGTCACAGACGATCTCCTTTGGGACTCCAAATCGACATGTAATATTTTTCTAAATGAAATCCATAACTTCCTTTTATCGCACATGATTAAAGGCACCTGCTTCTACCCATTTTGAGAAATAATCTGTTGGAACTAACAAGAATTGTACCTTCTCTTAGCTTGAGGCAAAGGTCCTACGATGTCCATCCCTCATTTCATGAAGGGCCATGGTGATATGACTGAATGCAACAGTTCCGTCGGTTGATGCATATTATTGGTATATCGTTGGCATTTATCGCACCTTGCTACGAAGTTTTCTGCTTCTTCCATTTTTGGCCAATAATATCCTGCCCTTATTAATGTCTTCACCAATGATCCTCCCCTCGCATGATTGCCACAATGGCCCCTATGTACTTCTCTCATTACATACTCCATCTCTCATTACATACTCCGTTTGTGATGGTCCAAAGCATCGTGCTAAAGGTCCACTAAATATTTTGCGATATAAATTTTCGCGAATTAAGCAATATTGTGCAGCTTTCAACCATAACAATTGGGATTTCTTCTTATCCTCAGGAAAAATATCATAATATAAAAAGTTTACAAATTCGTTTCTCTAATCCCAAGTTAAATTATTAAAATTTACCTCACTCTTGGTTTGTCCGAGTATTGAATGAAACAAATATACCACAACAGCATTTTCTGCATTTGTTGCATCAGCGATAGACGGGAGATTTGCCAACGTGTCTGCTTCTGCATTTTTCTCCCTGGGTATTTGCACAGCTTTTCATGTCTGAAATTGTCTAAGCAATTCTCGCACCTTTTCGAGGTATTGCTGCATTAGTGTCTTTCTTGCCATGTAAGTCCCCTGCATTTTATTGACTACCATTTGTGAGTCACTTTTGATGACAATTTGTTCAATACCAAGCTCTCGTGCAAGTTCCAGGCCTGCAATCAAAGGTTCATACTCTGCCTCATTGTTAGTAATTGGGTAACATTTTACTGCATGTCTTATGACTTCTCCCGAGGGTGGAATTAAAACAATCCCCAAACCTACTCCTTTAACATTTGAAGAACCGTCAGTAAATAGGGTATGAGTCCCCAGATTAGCTCCGGTATATATTTGTAGCTCTTTTTCTGCTTCAGGAACTAGGTTCGGGCTAAAATCTGCTACAAAATCTGCTAACACCTGCGATTTTATAGCGGTTCTAGGATGATATATAATATCATATTCACTGAGTTATATTGCCCATTTAGCTAACCTACCTAATAGTTCATGTTTATGCAATATGTTCCTTAGTGGGAAAATAGTTATAACAGACATAGGATGACATTGAAAGTAAGGTCATAACTTTCTTGATGCCATAATTAAAACTAAAGCAAGTTTTTCTAGGTGAGGATGTCGTGTCTCAGCATCTACTAAAGACTTACTAACATAATAAATTGGAGATTGTTTATCTTTATCTTCACGTACCAATGCCGCGCTTACCGCTACTTCTGATACAGCAAGGTAAATCTGCAACCTCTCCGTCTTTTGGTTTTACTAACAAAGATGGATTTGATAGATACGTCTTTAAGTCCTTCAGAGCTTGTTGACACTCGTCAGTCCACTCGAACTAATTTTGCTTTTTCAGTACCGAGAAGAATTTAAAGCATTTTTCTAATGACTTTGATATAAACCTTCCTAGAGCTGTTATTTTGCATGTTAATCTATGCACTTCTTTATTGCTCGTGAGTATATCTGGTATTTCCTCAATAGCTTTGATTTGTGCGGCATTTACTTCAATACCCCTGTTAGAAATAAGAAAACCTAAAAACTTACATGAAGCCACGCCAAAAGCGTATTTTTCCGGATTTAACTTCATGTTGTACTTGCGGAAAATTTCAAAAGTCTTAGACAAATGCCGTAAATGATCCCCTGCATGTATTGACTTGACCAACATATCGTCTATGTAGACTTCCATAGTTTTTCCCATGTGCTCTTGAAACATTTTGGTCACCAATCTCTAATATGTGGCTCCAGCATTTTTCAAACCGAATGGCATGACTTTGTAGCAATAAGTCCCCCTGTCTACGATAAACAAAATTTTCTCCCCATCCAGAGGGTCCATTTTTATCTGGTTATAACCAGAATATGCATCTGAAAAACTTAAAAGCTCATAATCTGCGGTAGAATCAATTAATTGATCTATGTGTGGCAAAGGGAATGAATCTTTAGGGCGAGATTTATTTAAATCTGTATAATCAACATAGACTCGCCATTTCCCATTCTTTTTTGGAACCACAACAGTATTAGCTAACCAGTCAGGGTACTTTACCACTCGTATTGAACCAATTTTCAAAAGTTTTGTACCTCATCCTGGATTACTTGATTTTTTAAGGCCCCTTGCTTCCTTTTCTTCTGCTTGACAGGTGGGTGTAATGGATCCTCATTTACTTATGAGTCATCACCGTTGGTGGTATACCTGTCATATTTGAATGCGACCAAGCAAAGCAATATGCTTTTCAATTAACTTACCTTTCATCTCTTGGCTCAAATTTGCTCCGATGTAAACTTTTTTGTATGGCCAGTGGACAAATAATATTATAGATTCGAGCTCCTCCGTTATTGTTTTAATGTTCTCATTTTCCTCTGGATCTGTGTGTTTTCAGTTGAGGTATGAACAAAAGTGTCCTCAACTGAATTCTTTAATTGCTATTTCGTATCTGCATCGTTGGCTGTTGTGTTGGAAATCGCCACCAAACTAATATTTCGTGAAGCTTGCTGATCTCCGCGTATGTCGGATTTTTCACTGTGAAGGGAATTTGATAATTTGATGCAACATGGACGGGACAACATCCATATTATGAATCCATGGCCTTCCCAAAATTATATTGTAGGTCATGTCCTCGTCTATTACCTAGAACTTTGTATCTTTGATGACTCTTTCTGCAAACATGGCCAATACAATTTCTCCTTTAGTTACAACGCTTAAATTATAAGCTGTTTCTTCTTCTTTCATTTTCCAAGACGCCACAATTGACAATAGGATAAGATCAACACACATTAATTCAGTGTAAACGCTGACGATATATATTAAGTGTGAATTCAAAGAGGAAGCACTTAAGATATTGTGAATCCAAGTAGAAATACATACCAATAGATACGTAACATGCAGTCTCCAACCAGTGACGGAGCCACATTCAACTTCGCCGGAAAATTACACCATATTGCTAGATAATGTTTTTTGTTTTATGTATATTTACTATATGTTGACTCCCTTTAACTTTTCGGTATATCGAATTTTTTTATATTTTGACACCTCTTGATGAAAATTCTGGCTCCGCCAAGGTCTCCAATGAGTTTTTCTTATGCAGTCTTGAATTATTGTTGGTTGATTCCACACTTTTTTGTGGTCATTGTTACCTTCTAAACTCACGAGTGTGGACTAACAGATATTCATCCTCGATCTTATGGAAGATTGCTATTATTAAAAGACCACTTAGCTTAACTGATAGAAAATAAGTGATAAGCATCAAATACATAAAAGAATGCATGTTGGTTGTGTTTTTTTATAAATAAGCATTAGGTGTTTATTTGGTTTGTTCCTCAAGCTTCAAGAACACATGGCTTGCCTTCAACCAGCTTCATTATATAGAAGCCCAAAGCTTCAAACATATCCATAGCCCTGTCCATCCTTTCGTTTAATCCTTTGGATTTCTTAAGATAAATCTTGATTAAAGTTAAAGAAAGAATCAATGCGTTTTTAGTTGTGTTAGAGCCCCGATGGATCGCCAGATAAAATACTGTAGACCAGTGGATTACAGGAGTTAAATAATCATAACAATGATTCATTGATTTGTGATGCAAGGCAACAAAAAGAATAATGCTATAGATGAAATGAGACTGTTTAAACAAATTAACACTTCTAATTACTGAAAAGAGTATCTAGGCATCAAATATATACATAAATTTTGGTGAAGGTATAATTATAGGTGATCAAATATCTTCCGACAACGGATGCTATGAACAAAGTTACACGAGAATTTAAAAGATTTCCACAGTAATACTTATGTGTGCAATGAAGAGTGGAGAACATCAAGTGAGCCATGAGGAAGTTGGGACTTCGTAGATGGTTACTGCTCTGCACAAATAAGCTATACAAAAATTCGTTCTTCTGGTGAAGAAGTACTAACCTTGTACAACATATAAAAGTATAGGTGTCTCCCTGAATAGCAACAATTTCACTTGCCAAGATCATCATATATTTGTCAATCCATAAATCGATAAGCGGGAATTCCATGGTTTTGAAACCATTCAGGCATTTGAAACCTTTCGTGGAGCACAGGCCTTACATCCTTCTGCTCAGAGAGATGCTTGAGAAGTGGAAGGATTACTTCCAAAAGCTAATGTAGAAAATGAAAGCCAAGTCAAAACTCGTTGCATCAAAGAAACGAAAATTTGAGGAATTACCCTCTTTTATGTATAAAAATTTCCATCTCTTATACCTGCTCGTCATGGGGTTGTCCAGGAGAAAATGGAATGCACGGAATCCCATTTAAAGGCTGTAATAAGAAACTGAATGGGTTGTTATCAACAATGACAATCCGGCATAGATCCTTTGATATGGATGACAGGTCCTTCACATGTTCCCGGAATTCCCTGTGATGTGAATATGGTGTCAAAGTTACCGTAATCATATTAAATAGAAACAACTGTGGTTTAAACTATTTTTCAACTGTGGTTTAAACTATTTTTTAAAACAGGTACCAGTGGCTTTAAACTATTTAAGCTGTTATAGGTGGCATCAACTGAAAGCGGCATTTACAAGGATGAACATTGTTTACCCTAAAAAACGGATAACAATTAAATTTGTAAGTAGTTTTAAGGATACGCGGGTTAATTCAATACAAATGATAAATAGCGCTACATTAAACACATAAAGGACGTAATAAATTGTTAAACCAATCAAATAGAGTGATCTCAGACTCAGTAATAGCTTAATGAAACGCCTGCCTTCGATCCCGGGCTCACGTTAACGATGAACTGATCAACAAAAGTAAGAACTTTGAATAACAAAGAAAATAAGCGTATATTGTCTTGATGTACGTGTTACAGTGTGTCTAATGAATAATCAGACCTCATTTATATAGTAGGGCAGTTTTACCCTAGGTACAATTACATAAAAGGTAAAAAATCTTTTGTTTAACTAATCACCGATTTTCTGCCGATACATGCCGAGATTAACGCTTTGACATCCGACTGGTCACGAATATCACGGCCTTTTGTTGGTCGTGCTTGATTATCTGGTAATGCTCTCCGGAGCCTTTGGGATTCGAACCGAACCTGTGGGTCATGGCCCCGATACTCCCGAGGACAGGCGTTTTGCCTGGACCCGGGCTCGAGGGGTTCCTTGCCTCGATTCTGGTCCCTTACCGTCACGTCTCTTGCTCCGTTTACTTCATCGGAAACCGAGGCGTCCCATGGGCTCGGTTTCACCCGTATATAGATAGTCCCCTCGTTTCTCGGAGAGTAAGTTTAGGGAAACGACGAGAAACGACATGTGCACTTCGATTCCTTCTTCAATACGCCGTGACAGAAACGACAAAGAATCTGAAATGTGCCGTCAGTCGTGTCATTATGACTTCAAACGCGTGTCAGCCATCGGCAGGCCATCCCTGGACGTGAAACGGCGCAATGCCTCTATAAATACTCCCCTCCTTCGTTCATTTTTTAACTTTTGACCAAGCTTCTACCTTCGAATCTTCAGGATATCACTGTCATTCTTCATAATCTCGATAATTCGATATGGACCTTCCCAATTATGTCCCAGCTTCCCTTCGTTCGGGTTCCAGGTGTTCAGTGCCACCTTTCTTAACACCAAGTCCCCGATATTGAAGTGTCATAGGTTGGCTCTCAGGTTGTAATACCTTTCGATCCATTATTTTTGGGCGGCCAACCGAACGAGGGCGGCCTCGCGTCTCTCATCCAATAGTTCCAGGCTCGTGCTCATGACCTCACCATTTGATTCTTCGGTCGTATATCGGAATCTGAAACTCGGTTCTCCTACCTCGACCGGTATTAGCGCTTCGACACCGTAGACCAACGAAAACGGGATGGCCCCGGTACTAGACTTTGAGGTCGTACGGTATGCCCACAGGACTTCGGGCAAAATTTTCTTTCATATTCCTTTAGCATCAGTCAATCTCTTCTTAAGGTTTTGGAGTATAGTCTTGTTCGTAAACTCCGCCTGCCCGTTTCCACTAGGGTGATAGGGTGTTGACAGGATCCTTTTGATCTTATGGTCCTCAAAAAATTTGCTTATCTTATTGTTGATAAACTGCTTCCCGTTGTCACATACGATCTCGGCCGGCATTCCGAACCGACATATTATGTGGTCCCAAATAAAATCAATGAATTCTTTTTCTCTGATTTTCTCAAATGCGTGAGCTTCAACCCATTTTGAAAAATAGTCAGTCATAAATAATATAAATTGAGTCTTACCGGGTGCCCATGGCAAGAGACCGACAATGTCCATTCCCCACTTCATGAATGGCCAAGGTGACAAGACCAAATGCAGTAGCTCCCCGGGCTGATGGATCATCGGTGCGTGCCTCTGACAGCTGTCGCATTTCCGTACGAACTCCTTCGCATCTTTTTCCATGCCGATCCAGTAATAGCCGGCTCTGATTATCTTACGAATCGTTTATTCGGCCCCCGAATGGTTCCCGCAAGTGCCTTCGTGAACTTCCCTCAAAACGTATTCGGTGTTTCCTGTCCCCAGACATATGGCGAGTGGGACATCGAACGTTCTTCTGAACAGGGTGTTGTACTCAGACAGGCTGAACCTGGCTGCCTTCGAGCGTAGAGCTCTCGATTCTTTAGGATCCGAGGGCAGCTTCCCAGTATTCAGGTAATCTATATACTTGTTTCTCCAGTCCCAGGTCAAGCTTGTCGAGTTTATCTCGGCGTGGCCTTCTTCCACTACCGATTTCATAAGTTGTACGACCGTTCCCGAGCTGAATTCATCGCCATTGACCGTCGACCCCAAGTTGGCTAGAGCATCGGCTTCGCTGTTTTGATCCCGGGGTACATGTTGCTACGTTACCCATGCGTTCGAAGCACCATCCGTAAAAAGGGTCCAAATCTCCGAAGAGGTCCTCGAGGTTAACAACAATTCCTTTTCGACATCGGGTATTAAGGCCGGCATGAAATCAACCACGAAGTCTGCCAAAATTTGAGATTTGATTGCGGTTCGGGGTTGATATTCAATATCGTACCTACTAATTTCCACGGCCCATTTGGCCAATCGTCCCGAGAGCTCGGGTTTGTGCATTATGCTCCTTAATGGGTAAGTGGTCACGACACATATGGGATGGCATTGAAAATATGGCCTTAACTTCCTGGAGGCGCTTAGCAAAGCGAGCGCCAATTTCTCCAGGTGAGGATACCTCGTTTCGGCCTCGCCTAGAGTCCTGCTAACGTAATATATAGGGAATTACATACCTTCTTCTTCCTAGACTAAGACTTCACTTACCGCTATTTCATATACCGCTAAGTACAGGTACAACTGCTCGTCTGCCTTCGGTTTATGAAGTAAAGGCGGACTTGAAAGGTATCGTTTTAGTTCTTCCAAAGCCTGTTGGCACTCCGGGGTTCACGAGAAGTTATTCTTCCTCTTCAATAACGAGAAGAACTAATGGCTCTTATCGGAAGACCTTGAAATGAATCGACCCAAGGCGGCTATGCACCCGGTTAGTCTTTGAACAGCCTTGACATTGTCCGCCGCGGTGATGTCTTCTATGGCCTTGATCTTGTCGGGATTGATCTCGATTCCCCGGTTGGACACCATGAATCCAGGAACTTCCCGGATCCGACTCCGAAAGCGCATTTCTCCGGGTTCAGCTTCATATTGTATTTCTTCAGTATGTTGAAGGTTTCCTGCAAATGTTTCAAATGGTCCTCTGCTCGCAAGGACTTAACTAACATGTCGCCAATGTAAACCTCCATTGATTTTCCTATTTGTTCTTCGAACATCCGATTTACTAGGCGTTGGTAAGTGGCACCAGCATTTTTTAGTCTGAATGGCATTACATTATAACAATAGGTGTCGTATTTAGTGATGAAGGAAGTCTTTTCCAGGTCGCCCGTATCAATCCGAATCTGGTTGTAACAGGAATAGGCGTCGAGAAAGCTGAGTATCTCGTGGCCGGCCGTCGCATCGATCATGCGATCGATGTTAGGCAAAGGAAAAGAGTCCTTAGGGCATGCCTTGTTCAAGTGTTTGTAGTCTACACACATTCTTAATTTATTTCACTTTTTAGGTACTACCACTACGTTTGCTAACTAGTCCGGGTATTTAACTTCCCGAATGGAACCTATTTTAAGGAGTTTGGATACCTCGTATTTGATGAATGCGTGCTTGACTTCGGACTGAGGCCTCCTCTTCTGTTTAACCGAGTGAAACTTCGGATCTAAGCTCAACTTGTGAGTAGTAATTTCCGGCGAAATCCCTGTCATGTCAAGATGGGACCAAGCGAAAAACTCTATGTTAGCTATAAGAAATTCAATGAGTTTTTTCCTGAGCTCCGGAGTAAGCCCTGTGCCCAGGTATACCTTCCGATCGGGCAGCTGCTCGATCAATATGACTTGCTCCAGCTCCTCAACCGTTGACTTAGTGGCATCGAAATCGTCAGGGGCTATGAAAGATCTGGGGACTCCGTAATCGCCATCCTCGCTCGTTCCCTGCTTTTTTGGTTCGATCGGGGCCGATGTCGGTGATTGCTATTTGGTTTTTTCCTTGGTGATTGAACTCGGGTTCTTCGATGTCGAGAGTGCGGATATCGGGACCACCTCATCGACCGCGAATATTTCTTTTGCGGCCGGTTGCTCTCCGTAAACTGTTTTGATTCCTCCCGGTGTAGGGAATTTCAACGCCTGATGTAGTGTCAAAGGTACTACCCTCATGTTGTGAATCTATGACCTCCCGAATAAAGTGTTGTATCTCTTATCTCCTTCGATCACGTAGAACTTTGTTTCCTGAACGGTTCCGGCAGGGTTATCTCCCCTTTAGTGGTCTCACATGTCATGTTAAACACGTTTAAAACTCGGACTGCATGCACAATTTGGTCTTGTAGACCCAGCTGTTCCACGACCCTCGATCTGATGATATTGGCAGAGCTACCTGGATCAATCAACACACGCTTAACTCGAGATTTATTTATGAGTACATATATTACTAGCGCATCTTTGTGTGGTTGTACGATGCCTTCAACGTCCTCATCATTGAAAGATACGGTCCCCTCTGGTACATAATCTCTAGTCCGCTTTAACATCGGCACCTGGGGGACGTCAACCCCACCAATGATCATGTTAATGACGTGTTGAGGTTCCGCTTGCTCGATCTGCTTGTTGGAGTCCCTAAACCTGAAGTGATTTTTGGCTCGATCACTCAGAAACTCTCGGAGGTGTCCGATGTTGAACCGAGCTACTTCCTCTCTCATTTGTCGACAGTCTTCGGTTCTATGGTCGTGAGTGCCATAATATTTACACATTAGGTTGGGTACCTTAGTGCAGGATCGGATTGCAATGGTCAAGGCCACTTAGTATCTTTGATGCGTCTGATGGTTGATACGATGGCGGCAGCGTCGACGTTGAAGTTGTACTCCGATAACCTTGGTGTTTCCTTAGACCCGATGGGTTTGTCAAAACCATTTTTGCTCATGAGTCCCCGATTATTACGACTTCGGTCGCTTCTTCTTTCACCTCTCACAATATTACGCCAGGGCCCATTACCCCTTCGATCTTCATTGTATGGTTGATACCAGTCTCTATTCGATCTTGGTTCACGATCAATGTCTCTTTCGGATTTGTCGCTAGCTCTGACGGGATAAACGAACCCGGAAGGGGCCCCGAGCTGATCGTCTTCGACCCTGATTTCTGATTGGTACCGATTATGGACGTCGGCCCAAGTTACCGCCGGGTATTCTATCAGATTTGCTTCAACTATTGTGAAGCCAATGAGCTTCGGCGATTGAGTCCTTGGGTGAAGGCCCGAACATCCCAATAATCTGCGACCAGAGGCAGATCCATCCGTTTCATTTGAAACCTCGATACGAATTCCCTGAGCATCTCGTTATCTCTTTGCTTTACCTTGAAAAGGTCTGATTTCCTGGTCTCGGCCTTAATGGCCCCGACGTGCGCTTTTACAAAGGCATCTGCGAGCATAGCAAACGAGTCAATAGAATTAGAGGGTAAGTTGTGATACCAAATCATAGCTCCTTTCGACAAGGTCTCTTCGAACTTTTTCAGCAGAACGGATTCGATTTCATCATCTTCCAAGTCGTTTCCCTTAATGGCGCACGTATAAGAGGTCACATGTTCGTTAGGGTCGGTTATCCCATTATACTTCGGAATTTCGGGCATACGGAACTTCTTTGGGATCGGCGGCGAAGCTGTGCTCGGAGGGAAAGGCTTTTGGACAAATTTCTTGGAATCCGGGCCCTTCAGTATTGGTGGCGCTCCCGGGATTTGATCGACCCTGGAGTTATAGGTCTCCATTTTTTTGTCGTTGGGTTCGATTTTCTTTTCTCCTGATTTTACCCGCTTTATCAGTTCCTCAAGCATCTTTATTATCTCGGGGTCTCGGGTTCTGCTTCACCCGACCTTTCTGTGGCCAGTTCATTTCTACGGGCGTTTTCCCGGGACGATTCGGGCTCAGCTCTACTGGGGACGCGGCTTTGGTTCTGCAACTAGGCTATCGCTGCCTGTTGAGCCTGTAACATTTTGAAGATCACGCGCAAGTTGATCCTATCACCTTCGCCGTCGTGTGTACTCCGGGCTATTGACCGGGCTCCCCCGCGAGGGGTCAGTAGGCAAGTTTGCTTCGATAGCCACGTGTGAGTTAGCATCGATCGGATCAGCAACTGGGACTCCATTGGGGTTAGTAGAGGGCACCTTGTGGCTGGGTACCTCGTTGTTCTCGCCATGGTGGCCGGACTTAGCATCCACGTTCAAATAGGCAGATTGGGAGTTTGACATTTTTAGTTTTGACCTGAAATTAAAAGCTCAAAGAACAAGTGTAAAATAGACTGTGTTATGAAAATTTGTATCAAATTGGCATTATTATGCTTAGCCCCACGGTGGGCGCCAAACTGTTTACCCTCAAAAACGGATAACAATTAAATTTGTAATTGGTTTTAAGGATACGCGGGTTAATTCAATGCAAATGATAAATAGCGTTAGATTAAACATATAAAGGACGTAATAAAGTGTTAAACCAATCAAATGGAGTGATCTCGGACTCTAATAGCTTAATGAAACGCATGTCTTCGATCCCGGGCTCACGTTAATGATGAACTGATCAACAAAAGTAAGAACTTTGAATAACAGAGAAAATAAGAGTATATTGCATTGATGTGCATGTTAAAGTGTGTCTAATGAATAATCAGACCCCCTTATATAGTAGGGGAGTTTTATCCCAAGTACAATTTCATAAAAGGTAAAAATCTTATGTTTAACTAATCACCAGTTTTCTGCCGATACGTGTCGAGATTCACGTCGTGACATTCGGCTCGTCACGGATATCACAGCCTTTTGTTGGTTGTGCTCGATTATCTGGTAATACTCTCCGAGGCCTTTGGGATTCAAACCGAACCTGGGAGTCATGGCCCCGATACTCCCGAGGGCAGGCGTTTTGCCGGGACCCCGGCTCGAGGGGCTCCTTGCCTTGATTCTGGTCCCTTACCGTCACGTCTCTTGCTCCGTTTACTTCATCGGAAACTGAGGCGTCCCATGGGCCCGATTTCACCCGT
This sequence comes from Nicotiana otophora, assembly GCA_000715115.1. Taxonomy (NCBI): domain Eukaryota; kingdom Viridiplantae; phylum Streptophyta; class Magnoliopsida; order Solanales; family Solanaceae; genus Nicotiana; species Nicotiana otophora. Next base: position 14,270 of record AWOL01S0000140.1, on the reverse strand, counting down.
ATACAAACATGCCAGCGCAAATTCAACATTTCCAAACTCAATTTTTATAGCTTTCAAAAACCCAAAAACTAGCTTTTAGAGATTTACATTTTTTGACAAATTTGAGAAGTATGGAAATCTTCAGAAAAAAGTACTCCATTTTTTCCAAGATATAGCTCAAATAAACACATTGAAAACTCTAAAGTTGATGTTGTAAACTCAAGAACGTCAAAACTTCGAACAAACACCATAATCCATATAAGCAAGTTAGTGGCATTGACAATAAAACATTTTCATAAATAGAGACATGAACTTGAAGGTCTAACTTAACAAATGTTTTCTTTCAAATGTGAAGCCCTACACAATTTATGATCTTACCGCTTCTAACATTCATAAGCTAGTCACCATGTATAACACGACAGAGAGTACCAAAGTTGGACTACCACGGGTTAACAAAGTTTTGACAAAGAGGTCCTTAGAATTTGGTAGCTCTACTGCGTCAACAACTATGTATGAATCCTTACTGCACCTAAGGATGCTAATAAAAAAGCAACCAGCCAACACAAGAGATGAGCTATATTTAGTATCAAGTGAATATGTGTCTACATTCATATACTTCTAGATTCACATAATATTTAAAAAGGAAAATCATATAGAATATTCTATAGCATACGTTAGGATATTTTGGATTTAATTATAAAATATTTACTTACCTTATCAACACGGGGATTGATCATTTAGCATATTATATAGCCTAAGACTCTCGTATAAGAAGCACCTTTTTTCATTTAATATTATTTTTGATAGCAAAGAAATCTCCGAGGACCGATTTCGAAACTCAGTGGATGATGGGCCGCTCCTCAACCCTTCTCTACTTAAATACTAGGCTTTTGTTAGTGGCAGACTTCGAACACACGACGTGCGCCTAACCCACACATCACGAGTTGCGCTCCTGCCACAAGACCAAAGTCCCGGGGTCCATATAAGAAGCATCTCTTATACATTGTTAACCAAGTCAAGTTTAGTTTCTTCTATATTTTTACATGGTATCAAAGCAGGCAAAGTCTTGGGTTCGAGTCTCGCCACTACTCATTATCAAAAAGAATTTACGTGCTCGGACCATAACAAAAGCAGGCCTATAAGTGGGGGAGCGTGTTGAATACATAATTAAGTATCTAAAAGTATGTTCTCTCTTGCAGTTTCAGCTTTCTGATGAGATGGTCACACAACACGGATTAAGGAAACATTTAGAAACACGTCAGTCGTCAATCCGTCATACTTCAGAAAAAATAAGGATTAGATTTGCTTAAATATTATACATACTCCATAGATATAATATATGAAACTGGGGGTTAGAAAGGAAAAGATAATCTTCAATCGGTAACATATGCTTGAAGATCAGATTCATAGAGCTGAGGCACTAAAATAAAAAGACTAGGTACCTAAACTGACACACTAAGATCTCAATTCAGGATTAACATACAGAGCTTAGTTAGCATGACAGAATTTCAAAAAATGATTCTTCAAGAAGGCTGTACTCGGTGTCACTTAAGAACTTCTACTAGAAACAAACTCCCTACTCTATGTTCAGACCTGCAACGAACTGTAACTTCCATCATCTGGTCTGCTTCATCTCATGAAAGCATGATCGAAGAAATCTTAAAGCTATTGCGAGCTACTAGTAGTAGTTTGTGCTAATGTTTCGAAAAAAGATGAATGATGAAGAGCTATCCTAGTACTTTGCACTGATTTTTCAGGACAAATGAATAAAGCAGCTAGGGGATGTCCTCATAATCAGTTAGAAAGTAAAAGTTGATCATTCTCAGTACCAAGTCATTCAGAATGAATCCTTCACCTGCTACGGATTGGAGTAGATGAAACAGATGCACAACAGATTCTCTATAGATATCAGCAAGTGCAAAAAAGATCTTCCAGCAATGCTTTTAAGCTAAGTCAATAAAGCCACTGCCTCTACTATTTTCATACCTTTTCTCCTCGGACCCCTCCTATTATCATGTCATTTACGTCATTGATTAATTTATAATTTCTTTCGATGGTACATTTGTTCTGCAATGTGATAAACAGGATACAAAAAGACAAGTCTATTTTGACAAAGATTATTCAAATTTTGTGAGATCATGCATAAAGTAATTACACCCTCCATTCCAATTTATGTGACACTTTTTCCTTTTTAGTCGGTATAGAAAAGAATGATACCTTTCTATATTTAGTAATAATTTAACTTTAAAATGCCCATTTTAGTTAATGAGATGATCGATAGCCACACAAATATCTATAGCTCATTTTAGACCACAAGCTTCAAAAGTCTTCCTTCTTTCTTAAACTTGATGTCCAATCAAACACCATCACATAAATTGGGACTGAGGGAGCAGTTGTTTTTATGAATAACAAAAAGCAGGTTCAGCATAAGCTTTCAATCAATTCATCCCTTCAGCTTTAGCAATCTAAGGACAGTGAATGTCTTCAAATGGAGCTCATGGCATTTATCATTGATGAGGCAGCATGACTTCCACTTCTCCCTCCCTCCCCCAACAATCAGACTTTTTCCACTCTTAACACTATCTTTTTTGAGAAAGGTAACAATTCTTCAACTCTTACACTTGAAACCACCATATAAAGTTTGGCTAGTGATTAAAGATATGATGTACAACATTTTCAAGACCAGTGCTCGGAACAAGTGCTCAACACCAATTAGCACCACTATATGCATATAAAATACAACTGTTGTCTCAAAGATTGATATGCCATAAGGTAGATCTATAGCTTTTACTAATCAAGATGAAAGGCAACACAAGATATATTGCTTATCCAATTTTCCTTCTAATAGCATCAGATTTCTATTCCTTTTATGCCATTTACTTTCAGATAGTGTTTCTTTACTCTTTGATATTTCTCTAAAAAAATTAGATTAGCGTCATATTCAACATGTCAAATGATGCCAGATAAGAATTTCAATCATGGTTATTCAACAGGGAAAGGAAAAGACAAAAAACAGTAAAAGACAAAGCCAGTATCTATACTTACGTGCTAATAGTTGAAGGCCGATAAAGCCTATGGCTAAACCAATTCTCAGGATCAATTTTGTCAACAAGGGGTCTTGCATATCCTGTATGCACATAACAAAAAATTCAACAATTTTGGATGAAGACGCCAATGGAAAAGGAAGATAACTAAATCAACCAGAAAGTAATGAGTTAACCTTCAAGTCCAGCAGTAAACAAGACCAGATTAGCAAATTCGCTAAGTTGTTTTAAAAACTCGTGTAGTCCAGGACGTTCAAAAACTGTGACATAGTTGATCTTAGGTTTGCCATCATATTCCTAAAACCTCCGAGAGGAATTAGAGCAGAATTCTTCAAGAAACTTGCCAGAATATTATATCAACTAGTAGGAACTAGAAAGTTTACCTTGTCCGAAGATACGCACTCGATCTCAAACCACTTCAACCCAGCCTCTGCTGCCTGGGTACGCATGATTGTCGGCATACTTGATGTCTCATATGCACAAACTAAAGTATCATCCAAGTCAAGAACCACCTGCATCCAGCATCTAAGAACTTAAGAAAAACATAAACAGAAGGTAATCTTTTAAATAAAATATCTATTAAAAGATTGATCAACACCATTGACAGTCAGCAGTTAATCCTTGTAGCAGGAAGCACTGGTTATCCAGTTCTACAAACATTCTAGCTAAGGAGTGATAGGTAGTCGGAAGAGCACTACCTATTAGTTATTACCAATAAAGTGCTCATCACACATATATAACACCATTCAAACTTGCTAAATTAGCACTTTGCTGACTCAAGCATGTATCAAAGACTAACAAAAAGCTCATCAGACTCGTATGGAATTTCGACTCGCTTGTCAAGCCATTTCCCCTAGGGATCTCATTTGCAAGCTAAGGGTGTGCTAACAGCATAACCTTGTCCACTACACCACCTTCCCAAGAAATAAAGAAAGAAGAGATGAGAAGAAACCCAAAAGAATATTGTGACACTACCAAAACTAGAAATCACCTTACTAACAAAATATGCATGCTGTAAATAACAACATTCCCTATCCTTTGACATACTTTCTGGCAAATTAATGCTTCTCAGGAACTATAACTGCCTCTTTCATCAATCTCAGCTTTTGCATCCTCGTTATAGTTGCCCTGCTTTAAAACTTCCTCCTTTTACCAGTTGGTTTTCCTTAAATATCTTCACTATTCAGATTGGAAGCTAACTTCGCATGTTATATGCTTATACTAAATTTGCAAAGTTGACTTGTGATCTTCCTGTACCAATCTGCACATGCTTTTGCACACTACTAAACTAGCTTACATCAGCAACCAAGGGTGTGGCTTAGCGGTCATTGAAGTGGGTGAAACCAGGCAAGACCGGGGTTCAAATCCCCACAGAGACTAAAAAAACTAGGTGATTTCTTTCTAATCTGCCTAAGTCTTGGTGATCAAAGTTGCCCGGTACTTGTACTGGTGGGATTAGCAGGCATCTGGTGAAATAATCGAGGCGTGTGCAAGCTGACGCAAACACAAAAAAGAAAAGAAAAACTAAACCAGCTTACGCCACTGTTGGTTAGCTTGTATCTCCCACATTATGCCTCTTCAAAAAGCAAACATAAAATTAATAAATTAGATGCTATAGTTCCTTCATAATATAAAAGCTAACATGTTCTAATACATCATTTGTAGGATTAACCGGACAATACAGCACGAATGCAGTTTGCAAAGAAACATCAACCATTATCCATGAATTTCTGTTTGCCAATGAATCTATATGCACCTTGGCCAATCTAAAATAGGCCAGAAAAAGAAACTAAAATTACGAAAATAGTCTAGTTTTACAAGAACTCCTATTTCCTATTAAGCATCAATTTAACCACTTCCACAGCTGACTAGCAGTCTGCCACAAACATGACTATTTAATTATACAGGTTAATGCTCAAGTGCGAACCTACTAGATTCCTTATAAGTGTTCAACTGTTAGCAACAATAACTCTGATCCACTCGTGAGTGACCAATACAAGCAAGAGTGATATCTGATCATTTCTCATTAACAATGAAAGAGCTTAATGCTTAGCCATCAAACTGTATACCAAAAAACTATTAGTCATGTTCATCTGAACGATAAGCAGTTCAACGATAACATAAAATATATAGGTCGTCTCGTTCGTCTACAAGTTAAACAGAATTCACAGTACATGAATTGTTATGTAGTGAATAATACTATGTGTGTTATGTGACGTTAGCAACATAAGGATTAGTATGCAGAGATTGCAATACCAAAGTCAAGAATTAGTTTTCTCCTGGTATTGCTGATACATGTATTACTATTTCACATTCTATCTCGTACAAACTAATAACTTATGGAAGTATTAGTTAAGCAGAGTTTTACATCAGACTATAATGTATAGAGTTGTCAAAGGCAAATCCAAGATTTGAACTTTATGGGTTCGAGTTTGAAATACATCCATTTGATTTATTGCGTTCGAAATCTATTATTTCGTTTTATTTAGTGAATTACTCTACACATATACGGAGTTTGAGCCAAAGCTACAGTGTTCGTCCATTTTGTTTAGTGGGTTTGAAATCTATTTTTTCTACTTATCTAGTGAATCAACACAAATATACAGTTCGAGCCAAAGTTACTAGGTCCAAATGAACCCGTACACTATATCCACCGTGTATAAGCAATAACCAAAGGTTGTATTAATAATGCAGAGTTTGTTGCATCAATATTACAGAGTTTTATGCTAGAAAAGAGTTTTAGGCTGGAAATAATATTCGCCTTTAGTGATACCGATCCAAAGGAAAACACTACACTCAAATCCAATTTCTACCGCTAAACAATAACGTTAACAACATCAGTAAATATTAACGTCTCCTACAAAGCTCATTACGAGACATTACCGTGAGCCTCTGTGAACGTTCCTCTTGGAGACTAATCGGAACACTTTCGGTAGTGATTTGCAGAGTCGAGAGAGCCACGGATGACGGCGGCAGCGCCTCCTCCTCCTCCTCCTCCAGCAGCTCAACGTCAGGCAGCGGCTTGAACTGCGGAGAGGAAGAGAGAAGAGAGCTATTGCCTTTGAGGATCTGAAGAAAGATCTGGAAGAAGAAAGCTAGCCAATTCAGTAGCGATTTCCAGAGCTGTATAGTTCTCGGCGTGTAGACTTGTGTAGCTTGAACCAGCTCCGGCATGGTGAATCAGTGTAAAATCCGGCGAAGGGTGCGCACCGTGTTATCGTTCACAACCGAGGGGAAGTCAAAAATGGCAGATTAATGGAGAATTCAAAAAGCTCTTTTGTTTGTTTCTGCTGATTATAAGTATTTTAAAGACTTTTAACATGGCTGCCGAGTGTATTATTACGAGGATTAGGATTATTGTGAAACTCTGAAATAATTTATTGATTTAAAAAAATGGATTTGGAGTCAAGTTGGAGGTGTGGTCAAGGTTGTGCCTCGACAATAGTCTCCACTTAGAAATTATATTTTGAAAGAGACTATTTATCATCAAGATTGCGGTGGAATGGACGGATCCTCTATCCATAATCAAAGTTTAAATTTTAATAATTGAAAAAAAAAAAATCATAGAAAATCTTCCCTTAAATGAGCATATAGTACAATGTGAAATAATACTGAGTATATTATTATTGTTATTGTCAGATCAGTAATATGTAGCTAATTCTAAAAGTCAAGCAATACTATAATAATAATAATAACAAATAACATATATTTCATTTATAGGGTGTAGTTAATTCTAAAAGTCAAGCAATATTATTATAATAATAATAATAATAATAATAATAACAATAATAATAATAATAATAATAATAATAACAAATAACATATATTTCATTTATAGGGTCAGGAGAGGATGATGTTTACAAAACGCTTGTAGTAAAGTGACTGTTTTTGATGGGTTAAAGGAAAATATATTTCAAAGTAAATTTGAAAAAAGAAATAGATAGTGATGTAGCCATGAGAATAATTAAAATAGTAACAACATCAAAATAGAGTTATAAATAAAAAAGAGACTATTTGGCACGCGACGGCATAGAGTGGCTATTGACGCAATGTAAAGGACCACTCCTCTTTCGTCTTTACATGTAGCTAATTAGTTATTGGTTGATTTTCTTTCTCTTTGTTTCAAAATAAATATTTACAAGTTTTTGTGGGAACTGGGAAAGAGCGGAGGCCTTTCATTTTTCTCTTTTATTTTAGTTTTAATTTTGAGAATGGAAGTGGGATTCTAATACCACAAGTTTCGCTAAAGTAGGAATAAAGTTATGCGTTTTCTTCCGAGTGGGTATTAATATATATACTATTTCGAATAACAAATTCAGAAATCATAAATAGGAAAGTTGTGTGTTCTAAATTTAGAAGAAAGTTTATAAACTTATCAGTTCATATTTCCCGAATCCCTAACAATTGAGGTACGTTATTTATATTTAAGTTAACATTTTCGAAGTAGACCAAAAAACTTAATACAATATATTTATCACGAGAATTCTAAATTAATACCGTTATAATAAAAAATAATGTTCAGTCTTACCTAATTTACGTTCTCTATTCCTTTTCGATTTACTTGACTCCTTTTATTTATTTATTTATCTAGCTGGTCAATTAAATATTTAAAACTTTCAAATCTTGTTGATTGATACATAAATCAATAATAATTGCACCGTTCACCCAACAACTTAAACTAAAAATAACTGATGAATATATAATATTATATGTATAACTCATATATAATATGCATTCATCCATATATAATTAATATATATTTTATGTATATCGGCAAATAAAAAAAACGAATCTGATCGGCTATTTATGTAAAAGATCCTTGCAACATATCAATAAGAGCAATGCACAACATTTTTTTGTTACGCCAGAAAAAATTGGACCGAACTTAGAAGTCCTCCACCTCTTTATTCACACGATTTTCAATTTGAGATTAGGCGATTAGCATAGAGAAGAGGATACTACTTATTCTTAATAGGTTCAAAACTTATGTAAAGAAATGAACTTAGGCTAAATTTGGCTAGTTTAAAGGCTAAAAAAACTGTAATGAAACACGTAAAATAAAAGTGATTAAGGGCAAGATTAATGAAAGCTAAGAAATGTGTAATTCGACTGAATTAAATTTGAGTGATTGTTTGTGTTGAAATTACGGGCCAAAAGCTGAAGCATCTAAATGGCCCATTAGGCATCTCTGGATAGGCATAACAAAAGTATGGAGAATTGAATTAGGAAATTTTATTTCCTGTAACAAACTATTAAACCTTATTTATTATAAACTAAAATAATTCAAAATATTATTATTTATAGCTATCTTTTCTATTTTATAGCAAAATAGATATTTATTTTATACCCTACTATTGAGGAGTGAAATATGTCAATTATGTTCTTTCCCTGTCTCTTCCTTCTCTCTCTATCAACAAGATTCTCAATCCTCTCTCTTCTCCCTCAAATCTATCTCCCTTTTCCATCAGTAAGCGTCACAATCATCGTCGTCATTGTGATCGTCGTCAGAATCGTGATCGTCGTCAGAATCATCGGCGTCATCATCCACTATTGGCTCATCCTCTTAGGCTAACAGATCTGGCCATGGCTACGTCGGAGAAGATTTGAGGGCCGAGTTTTTGTTCGTCTCTAGTTTTAGTTTTAATACAATATATACAATATTTTGTTTGGCATGAAAAACGTCATCTCCGGCGAACTTTCTTCTTTGCGATTGAGTCACATACAATGATACAAATACATTATATTTTGTACAAATACACTCAAATATATTGTATTTTTTGTATAAATACATTATTTGTTCGCCTGTATTTATATATTCTAAAGGTCTGTATTTTTTTAATACAGGTGGATATCACAATTTTCGTAATTTTTTGTTGCTTGAATACAGTCGAATTGAATACGATGAATTGAATACAATATACCATAGTGAATAATGAATATCTGTGAATTGAATACAATGTATACGGTCGAATTGAATAGAACGGTATACACCTTATTTTTTGATTTTTTATTGTTTAAATACAATTGAATTCAATATAGTAAAATTGAATACAATTCAATATTGCGCTTTCTGTTATTATACCCGTAATCACTATTTTTAGGCGGATTACCTTACTGTATTTATAAATATATTTGCGCGAATACATGAAATACAGAATAAAACATATGTAATTCTTATTTTTTAGGCGGATTACCTCACTGTATTTATAAATACAGTTGCGCGAATACATGGAATACAGCACAGTAGCAATGAAATTTTGTAGAATTAATTTTGTTGAGTTAAATTAGGAGTGATACACGCTAATTGATCATCTTTCTGTTATTAAACAGCCGGACTCCTTGCTTATTAGGTAAATTCCGCGTCTGTATTCATGAATACAGTAGCGCGAATACAACGAATACAGCCCGATAGCAACAAAATATTAGATATAGGAAGTAAAAAAAAAAAAATTATATATATATATATTAGCTATTGGAAGTTAATAGCTACTAAACTATAGTGGTTTCTGAACATTACTCTTAACTTAAATAGTTGTTCCGGAGAATTAACTTAAATAGCCGTTCACCTAACCGCTTCAACTCAAAATAGCTGGCAGATATATATAATATATATAATTCAAGTATAATATCTGATAATCATATGTAATTAGTATATAATTTATGTATACCAACTAAGAAAAGTAGACAGTAAATTCGGCTAGTTATTTGTGTAAATATCCCACAAAGTATCATGCATTTGACGAATCGAAACCCAACTCAGTGTCCCACTCAAACTTAAAACCTCATAATTTGGTGTTAACACACTTGCTCATAGATGGTAACTTGAATTTTCTACATGACTTTCAACATATCTCCAAATCAAATGCCACAAATTTTTAAACATTTTCAAACACTGAACCAAATTAGGTTATCTCTGTTATGTAATGTTGTATTTCATATGGTTTTACGAACCTCAAATGAAACTTATCTCGCTCAAAGTATACCTGTAAAATGGAATCCAAATGTTGGAGGTTTTAAAAGAAGTACGTATATTTCATATAATGCTTCATGCCTTCATATTATTTTGAAAAATAAAGTTTTATGGTATACACTGTATACCTCATTCTTTATCAAATGAACCAAATATCTATCAAAAAGTATGTTCCAAAGTGAGTAAAATTATAATTTTTTATGTAATACGGATATGAGTTTGATGGGGCAAGTGTACATATAGCCATTTTCAGGGATGCTATTTAGAGATTAGTCAGTACTTATTTTGTCCTGAATTTTTAAATTAAAAATTTTAACTTCATGACAATTCAGAAATTTTTTGTCTAGAAAATTTAAACTAAAAAATTAAAATTCAGGACGCACCGTCTAATTTCTAAACAACAACCCTTTGGAGTGGCTACCTAGTTTCTCAACGATAGTGAGTCCATTAACCATCATCTCAGAGTTTGTAATATCATCGTTATTCTTCTGAATTATCGAATCTAGTTTTAATAATAATTGTTATGTTATTTCCTCAATTTTCTAGATTATCATCAAGAAATAGAAGAAGTATGAATATTGTTTAAGTAGTGACAATGCCATTTTCGATTAGGGAGAACATGTCACTTGCGTTGCTCACTTTCATTAACTTTTTTATTTAACTTGGTACATTACGTCAGTTGACATGTGCTATAATCCTATTGACTCTCTCATTTGACTTGACATGCCACATCACTTGACACATGGCACGGATTGAAGCTTTGGAATAATCGAAGAAATATGCAGTACTTAGTCTTGGAATGTAGATGAAATATCAAAGATAGTGATTCCGTGAACACGGTTTTCGAATACAACAATGATAGGATCAAAAGGCAAGAGAGTGAAATTGTATAAAGTTTTGTATAAAATATAATATATGTTCTTGCCAGAAATTTCATGTCCCTTTCAATGATAACTCAGCTCACTATTTATAGTTATGTCTGGGGAAGAAGGTTTTAGAATTGTGCCCTCCTTTAATGTCAATTATGATAGTCATTGATGAAGATGTAACGTTGAACATAAATATCAAATTCTCTGTAATGGACCATCGCTCTTAATGATGTAGAATATTCCTTAATAAATACTATCGGGCACAAAGCTTTTAATACACTTTTATGAACGTTATCTGCTCCGGTAACAAGCGTAGTGCCTGCGTTCGGTCCTCAACCATCCCATCTTCAATTCCACGTGTTCTTCTTTTAGTCAGCCACGTGTTATATTATATTTTACCCTATACAGATAGTCCCCCTGCTTTCGATGACATAACTTTGTGTTACCGGGAAGTTGGTAGAAACACCTTTTTGGCGGGAATTACTGCAACTCCCTCTGAAGGTCTCTGACAGTTGATTAGACGCACGTCTCTCCGCATTTAATGCCCCGAACACGTATCATCCCATGATTCAGCACAGCTTTTGCCGATTATCGAGGTAATCATGGCCATGAATTTAGATGCTAGAATTTTACTTATACGCAACTTTCTTTTCCTTTACGCTTCACAATTGCTTGAGTTTCTGATTTGCATCCTTGTTTTCCATCCTTTTTCTGATTTTCTTCAAACACAAACTTTTTACCTTCTTCTTTTCCAATGGATTCTCCGTCCAAACGTGGTAGTTCTTCAAAGAATAAGAACAAAACCGAGGATTTCATTCCTCTAACAGTGGATTCTATCATCCCAAGAAGGCTTAGTACTTCGAAGGATTTTGAAGAGAAATTTCCTACTGCTAACCCTCATACATGGGTTGTTAGTAGGTACCCTTCTTCCATTCGTCCTTCCAGTTAGGGGTGTACAAACCGAATCGGAAAACCGTACCAAACCGAAAAGTCAAACCAAACAGATTAAAAAACCTGATTAGTTTTGGTTTGATTTGGTTTGGTATTGAGTAAAAAAAATACGAACCAAACCGACATATAAATATATAATTTTTATATACTTTTAAGAATTTCATACAATTTTCTTTAAAAAGAATGTCTAGAAATATTTGCGATTCTCTTATGTGATGTAATATTTAGTTAAATATGAAGTGCTCTATTTTTATTAACTTTAAATAATGGGTTATATGATCACTTTCTTATCAAGTGTTAGTAAAATGCGTCAATCTCTTTGTTCTTCCATATTCACAAGTCAAGATCTAAAATTCTTATATCTTTTTCGAATTTGAAGTGGTATTTAGATAATTTAAATTCAAAATAGAACATATCATTATATAGGTATCATATTGATTTTTATATTTAATTATTAAATTCAGTTAACCTTGAAAGTGTATATCAACGAAATATTATTGTCAGACGACTAAAAAATTAACTATCATATGTTACTAAAAATATTCTCCCATAAAAAATATTAATAGATCATATATTTGTCAATTTTTTTTAATTTATACTAAACATATATTTACTTAAAAAAAATTTAACAAAGTAAGATTGAAATAATATTCATGTAACAAAAAAACTAGAAAAACCCGACAAAACCGAACCAATACAAACCGATATAGTTGGTTTGGTTTAGTTTTGATAAAAACCGAACCAACCCGGTCCATGTACACTCCTACTTCCAGTATTCCTGCTGTGAAGGAGGACTGTCGCTGTAATGAGTTGGAAATCATCGTTCCTGATCTATCGGAGCGGGTGACCTTTCCCAAGGAAGGTTTTACATACTTTTTCATATATCCCTTTACTTTGGGTGCGTTTTCTTTGAGTGGAGAGCTTGATTCCGTGATTGTGGAGTTTTACCTTCGCTACTAGGTATGTTTGGCACAAGTAAGTCCTTCAGTATGGAGGACGATCACCTGCCTCTGACGCTTGTGCCAAAAAACTGGGGAGGAGCTAACCTTAGGTCATGTGATGAATCTCTATTCCCCCCAAATCTTCTGCGAGGGAATGATAAACCTTTGCAAGCGTGGCCACCATACTTTGTTGTCTAGTATGGATGATAACAACGATCGTGGGTGGATGGAGCGATTCGTTACAGTTTCCACCAACGACGTCATTCCGACAACGACTTCATCCTTTCTGGTTGCTTGGAACCGCACTCGTAAGTTCTTTGTATAATATTCCTCTTATTAGATATTCTTCTATGGCCGTATCATCTCTTTACCCTTCGCATTTTTCAGCAACTCGATGGCTCCCACCATTGGTGGAAGGTTTGAACCGGTGGGTTCAGAATATTTTAGACGTCACAACGCCCAAAACTCGTTTGTGGAAAGAACTAGCCCTTAAATACGGGTGGAAGGCGAAAAATCATGGTAACTCTAATTTATCTTGCTTCTATTTTTGTATATGAAGAACTTGGTTGAACCTTTCTGACTTTGTTCGTGGAATTAGGTCTACATGCGGGCTCTGTTGTTGTCCCAGAGGAGGACGTTCTGGCTAATCCTGCTAATGCAGTGAGGCTGCTTCAGGAAACACTTACTCGAACAGGTATCCCCAAGCCTGTTTTGGGTGCAAATATTTCTTTACGGAGTCCCCGGTCAGAGGATAAATAAACAAAGAGAAGACGCTCCACCGCGGCCGGATAAAAGAATAAAAGGACAAAGGTTGATGCCCCTGAATCATCTCTTGTGGCGATGATGACTGGTCCTCCTTCTGGGCCGGTCGTAGACACCGGGATAATTGATGATGATGGAGAAGTTGTTGATGATGGAGCTTTTTTACACAGAAGGCGGTGATCCTCATCATCTCAACAGGATGCTCGACTTATTGAGATAGTTACTCCAACTGAAGACGATGTCTCGGCACTTTGGGGAGAGTCTGATTTGGTAGAATATGCCAACTCCCATTTTCGGGCCCCAATTTTGCAACCGATGCTGCGGGGATGAGTACCAAGCCCCTGCCATCTTTGGTTGGCGAGCATCAAACAACCAACACTACATTTGATGTAGTTGCTTCTCACTCTTTAACTCTATCAGCTTTATCTCCACCTTTACCAACACCAGCAACTGCTACATCATTTCCATCTTCGTCTACTCTTTCACCAGCAGTTGCTATATCACCTCAGTCGGCCGCACCTGACTGTGAAGAAGGTATTACTCTTCCATAGTCCTCAGTTCATAGGAATTTGGGGCAAAATTATGTCGCCCCTTATGAAGATCCACAAAGGAGAAGGAACGTTACTCTTTCAGTCTCTACCGGGTGCAACCTACTATCACGGCCGGTGAAGCTTGCTAATTACCTAAATCCTTTGTGTTACGGCCAAACACACTCACGCAAGTATACGTGGTCGTCAAGTAATAAAGTAGTGAA